>OX371187.1:24600893-24658393 GCA_947310635.1 Leptodirus hochenwartii
GACGCTACATGTCACAATTCTTCTATGCTTCAGCAAAAATGCAGCATAAATTTTTATCTGATTTTTATGTGATTTACAAATTTGCTATACTTGACAAAAAAAATTATATATATAAATAGATATATATAGGTATATAAAAATATGCCCAAATATGCGACATTTGATGACAATATAGTGTGCACGATAAAAGAGCATATCGGATTCAGTAGACAGAAGGTCTTACGGACGCTGCATGTCATTGTTAAAAACTGGCGCCCAGTCACCGACGAACAGAGCGGACCCGGTCAACCCGAAGCAACAGCAACGGACAGCTAGCTGCCTGCCTGCCTGCCTGCCTGCCTGCCTGCCTGCCTGCCTGCCTGCCTGCCTGCCTGCCTGCCTGCCTGCCTGCCTGCCTGCCTGCCTGCCTGCCTGCCTGCCTGCCTGCCTGCCTGCCTGCCTGCCTGCCTGCCTGCCTGCCTGCCTGCCTGCCTGCCTGCCTGCCTGCCTGCCTGCCTGCCTGCCTGCCTGCCTGCCTGCCTGCCTGCCTGCCTGCCTGCCTGCCTGCCTGCCTGCCTGCCTGCCTGCCTGCCTGCCTGCCTGCCTGCCTGCCTGCCTGCCTGCCTGCCTGCCTGCCTGCCTGCCTGCCTGCCTGCCTGCCTGCCTGCCTGCCTGCCTGCCTGCCTGCCTGCCTGCCTGCCTGCCTGCCTGCCTGCCTGCCTGCCTGCCTGCCTGCCTGCCTGCCTGCCTGCCTGCCTGCCTGCCTGCCTGCCTGCCTGCCTGCCTGCCTGCCTGCCTGCCTGCCTGCCTGCCTGCCTGCCTGCCTGCCTGCCTGCCTGCCTGCCTGCCTGCCTGCCTGCCTGCCTGCCTGCCTGCCTGCCTGCCTGCCTGCCTGCCTGCCTGCCTGCCTGCCTGCCTGCCTGCCTGCCTGCCTGCCTGCCTGCCTGCCTGCCTGCCTGCCTGCCTGCCTGCCTGCCTGCCTGCCTGCCTGCCTGCCTGCCTGCCTGCCTGCCTGCCTGCCTGCCTGCCTGCCTGCCTGCCTGCCTGCCTGCCTGCCTGCCTGCCTGCCTGCCTGCCTGCCTGCCTGCCTGCCTGCCTGCCTGCCTGCCTGCCTGCCTGCCTGCCTGCCTGCCTGCCTGCCTGCCTGCCTGCCTGCCTGCCTGCCTGCCTGCCTGCCTGCCTGCCTGCCTGCCTGCCTGCCTGCCTGCCTGCCTGCCTGCCTGCCTGCCTGCCTGCCTGCCTGCCTGCCTGCCTGCCTGCCTGCCTGCCTGCCTGCCTGCCTGCCTGCCTGCCTGCCTGCCTGCCTGCCTGCCTGCCTGCCTGCCTGCCTGCCTGCCTGCCTGCCTGCCTGCCTGCCTGCCTGCCTGCCTGCCTGCCTGCCTGCCTGCCTGCCTGCCTGCCTGCCTGCCTGCCTGCCTGCCTGCCTGCCTGCCTGCCTGCCTGCCTGCCTGCCTGCCTGCCTGCCTGCCTGCCTGCCTGCCTGCCTGCCTGCCTGCCTGCCTGCCTGCCTGCCTGCCTGCCTGCCTGCCTGCCTGCCTGCCTGCCTGCCTGCCTGCCTGCCTGCCTGCCTGCCTGCCTGCCTGCCTGCCTGCCTGCCTGCCTGCCTGCCTGCCTGCCTGCCTGCCTGCCTGCCTGCCTGCCTGCCTGCCTGCCTGCCTGCCTGCCTGCCTGCCTGCCTGCCTGCCTGCCTGCCTGCCTGCCTGCCTGCCTGCCTGCCTGCCTGCCTGCCTGCCTGCCTGCCTGCCTGCCTGCCTGCCTGCCTGCCTGCCTGCCTGCCTGCCTGCCTGCCTGCCTGCCTGCCTGCCTGCCTGCCTGCCTGCCTGCCTGCCTGCCTGCCTGCCTGCCTGCCTGCCTGCCTGCCTGCCTGCCTGCCTGCCTGCCTGCCTGCCTGCCTGCCTGCCTGCCTGCCTGCCTGCCTGCCTGCCTGCCTGCCTGCCTGCCTGCCTGCCTGCCTGCCTGCCTGCCTGCCTGCCTGCCTGCCTGCCTGCCTGCCTGCCTGCCTGCCTGCCTGCCTGCCTGTCTGACTGCGTACGCTGCACAACCAGTAGTGTTAAAACGGACAATACAATAGTGTGCGGAACCATCGCATACCCGTTCGGCAGAACACAGTACAGCACAGCACAGCACAGTACATTACAGTACAGCACGTCAAGCCAAATCAAGTATAGCCAAGTAAAGTCAAATCAAATCAAATCAAGTGAGGTCAGGTCAGGTCAGGTCAGGTCAGGTCCCCGCTCGTAGGTGTATGCCGGTTTGTCGTACCGAGCGGGCTTGCATGTGTCAATGATTCTGAGAGCAATGCCGGGGGTAGCTTGCTACCGACAGTGTTTCCCATGCCGGTAAGGTCAAAGATGAGACGCCAGACTAAGTGCAACACCTAGGAGAATGGAAAACTCTGATTTCAAATTTCCCCCCGGCACCCGGCTGTAGCGTCGTGGCTAAGGGTACTATATGGGGTCTCACGGTGCCAGCGGGAAATCCCAAAGCGGGACACCCGCTGTTATACTGCTAACTGGGCTGTTGGCTGGTCATGTTTTAGCTGATAGCCTGGATAGCAGGGCTCTTGGCTTAGCCGCCCGGGGCAAGAGGAGGAAACCTCTAAAAACAACCTCTAAGGAGACCTCCGGATACCGGGCGACCTCCGGTTGTAAGTAGCCTTACCCGGGTAAAACAGGGCTCTGCCCGGGTGGACCGTTTATACCCTTGTACTCGTGGGATTCATATGAATAAATTTACAAATGAAGAGGAGAAGGAGATGGAGTGGAAAAGGAAAGAGAGTGAGATGAAAGAAAGGAAGGATAAAGAGGACACGCAGAATGACCTCCAGGAGCTGAGACAGGCAGGAAGCTCTAAAGCAAATCCTTTCGAAAGAAGGGGAGGGGTTAACAGATCACCCCCCAGCTCACACAAAGGGAAGATATACCAAAAACGGTGGAAGAAACCGTACCGGCACTCTCACGGGAAGCTACAATCATCTTAAGTTCACCCGAAGAAGTTCAGAGGGAAGCAAAACGCAGGCGTACTGAAACCATGAAGGACAAAGAGCCGAAATTAGAAAACGGTGGTCTGGGAGAGGAATATAAATCCCTCTCAAACCTGATGAAAAAAATTGTCATACAGACAAAGAAATTGGCAAAACTGGTCGACAACAACCCCAATACCAAAAGGGAGATAAAGGAAGTGTCCCTCTTGATTAACACGTACGTAGGCAGAATCCAAGAAGACGGCAAAATACCACTGGTAGATAACTTGCTCGAGAAGCTGAAGACCAGGGAGGAAAAAATAGAAGAGAACGCAGAAACGAAACGCCCAGGCATCGACAACGAGACGCAAACTGCCTCTAAGGCGGTGGACAAACAAATCCAAATAGATAAGATTGAGGAGACGTTGGAAGGGCCTGACGGAAAGGCACTGAACACGGTGATGAAAACTAGATAGCCGGAGGAGGTCTTTAAGAAAACCTCCTTCATGAAGGGCGCCTTAAACCCCGATGAGGTGACAATCCTGATCGTAGGAGAGGACTGCAAAATGGACACGCAAACAAGAACGACCATGGAGCTCGACCACCCACAAATGGTAAAGGCAATCGAGGAAGGAAGACTTAAACCAGGAAACTTCCTTAGTAGCATAAGTAGAAACTCTCTGAACCTGGGAAATGAAGGTGATACAGTAGTGAGGGAAAGACTTTTATATGTGGTGGCGACCCACAATGAGGAACAGCAGGAACACCAGGACCATCCCCAATGGAATATCCTAGAGGGAATAAGGAAAATGGTGAGCGAAATAGGAAAGACCGAAGTACAATGCATTGTAAACTACCCCTGCAAGGTCCACACATGGAGGAAATACCTCGAATACGTGTTTAGGAAGAATGGGCCTCACATTCTCCTAAAGGGAAGCAGACGAGATAAAAAAGAAAATAACAAAAACACCGACCAGAATATATGGAGAAATAAACGGAACTCTGCAAATTCTGTAATACTCAAACCTAAGACAGGCAAGACCTATGCACAAGTAATAACAGAGATGAAAGCAAAAGTGGAAACGGAAGGGGTCACTATTCGCAAGATCTCCACAACAAAGGACGGTAATATACAGCTCGCTTTCAACGCGAAAGAAGTGGAAAGCCTCGCTTTTAAGGAAAGGCTATCTAATAAAATGGCAGAGATAGCAGACTTGCAAGATAAAGCTAAAAGTTGTACATTTATTATACTAGATATGGACACGGAGACATCAACCGCAGAAATTAGGGATACAATGGCAGCCGAACTTGCAATCGCCGGGAAACCAGAACTAGACGGGAAAGAGAAAATAGTTATCCCAAACGGAGCTGAAACTAGGGCCACAAAGATTGCCTTCGTGACAACGAATGAGGCCACGGCCCGTTATTTTATAAACAAACGGAGAATTATCCAGGGATGGAATAGATGGAGGATAAAAGATGTAGTAAAGCCGCCCAGGTGCTATAGATGCCAAAGGCTCGGACACAGAGCCTTCGAGTGCAAAGGCCCTAAAGAAGAGGTGTGTAGAAACTGTGGTGCCCCAGGGCACATTTTACGCGACTGCAATAGTGAAAGCAAATGCTATATGTGCAACAAAATTGGACATAGAGCAGAAAATATGAGCTGTGAAACATATAAGAGGATGATAGAAGAGATGAGGAAAAAAGGTGGGAAGGTCTCTAGATAATGATAAACCACACCCCAAATATACATCGACAGGCGGGAACACAGATTATCCAAATAAACCTGAACAACAGCCGGAGAGCGATAGACATGCTGCAAATTAAAGTGCAAGAGGACTATATTACAGTAGCACTGGCAACTGAAGTCCCAAAAAAGATAAGATGGGGCCTGTGGATAAGGGATAGATCCCAGAAAGCTGCAATAGGCATCGTAGGAAATCGGATGGACCTCCTCGAAGATAGACGACGATTCACAGGAGGACTTCGTGTGGGCCAAAATAAACAATACTTTCTTCTACAGTTGCTACTGTTCCCCAAACAGGGGAGCAGCTGATTTCGAAAACTTTCTCACGAGGCTGAGAAGTAGCATTAGATGCAGGTCAGGCCGCATAGTAGTCACAGGCGACTTTAACGCCAAAGCCGTCTCCTGGGGGAGTAGCACTACGGATGGAAGGGGAAGGCTTCTCGAAAGAGCAATGGCCAGCCTGGACCTGATGGTCGAAAACCGTGGCACGGTATCAACTTTCAGTCAAGGCAGCAGAGAGTCGCTTATCGACATTACCTTCTCAAACTGCTGCGACGAAGTTGAAAATTGGATCGTGCTACAGAACGAAGACTCAGGCAGTGACCATCGCTACATAAGATTTGCGATGAAGGAATTTGCGATGAATCGAAGAAATTGCGACCAAATCATAAGAAGAACAAAGAAAGGCAGGAAATGGAGGGAGGATAGCTTGAAACCCGAAATTTTTAAGGAATCCTTTTCCATGGCGGAACCGTTAGGAGCTTCGTCCAATGAATTGGTTGAAGGGTTAATGAAAGAAATGATAAATACCTGCCACAGGAGTATGCAGAAATGTAAACCACCAAATGCCACCAAGAAACCAGTCTACTGGTGGAATGAGAGGATCCGCCAACTGTGGAGAGAAAATAACGCAGCGAGGAGGAAACTCCAAAGAGGAAAAGCGAACATCAGAACCAGAGGGAGTGAAATGGACGAAGCAAATAAGTTGGCTGCAGCACTGTCACAAAAAATTCTTCGCAGAGAGATCATCAAAAGCAAAGAGGAGGGGTGGAGAAAACTCTGCGACTCCATTGAAGCCGACCCCTGGGGCCTTCCATTTCGAATAGTCAGAGATAAAATTCGCCAACAGACAATAACTCCCGCAATCGCAGTACAAGGAGGTGTTGAAAAAGTTATAGAATCGCTCTTCCCTAGAGCAAGATTATTAAGCAGGCCGACAGTACCGCACACGCCGGAGGTCGACATCCCAAACATCACCGATGAGGAGCTCGACACCGCTAGGAGGAAACTGCAAAGAGGGAAGGCCCCGGGACTAGACCAGATCCCCAACGCGGCCATCAGAGAGGCTATCAAGGCGAACCCTACACTAGTCAAAGCGGTACTCCGCAGCTGTCTCATAAAAGGGATTTTCCCAAAGAGATGGAAGACTGCCAGGGTGGTCCTTATCCAGAAGGCAGGAAAGCTGATCGATCTGCCCTCATCATATCGACCTTCTGTCTGTTAGACGGTCTGGGCAAATTGCTGGAGAAAATAATATATGGAAGATTAAATAGCTACTGCCAACTTTCACATAATCAGTTTGGTTTCGTAAAAAATAGGAGTACGATCGATGCAATCCAGAAGGTCATGGACCGCGCCGGAGAGGCCAATACTGGCCTAAATAAATATAGACAACACTACGTGCTAGTCACAATTGATATTAAAAATGCCTTTAATACCTTACCGTGGGCGGCCATTATTAAAGAGCTCGAAAGTAGGAGAGTTCCAGATTACTTATCTAAGATAATCCACAATTATCTAGATGACCGCTGGCTCAAATACGAGCTAAAAGGCCAAAATAGAAGGTATCAGGTCACGGAAGGGGTTCCGCAGGGGTCCATTCTAGGTCCACTCCTGTGGAATATGGTTTACGATGGGGTCCTCAACCTAGACCTCCGGAAAGGGGTCACCTTGATTGGATTCGCAGACGATCTTGCGATGGTAGGGAGCCATCGATTGAAGGACACACTGAGAGAAATTATGGAAGCAGCGGTTGAAAAGGTCTGTAGATGGTTGTCCAGAACGGGACTCGAACTAGCCGAGGGGAAAACCCAGGCGACCATATTATCCACTAAAAGAAGACTTGGGCCGATTGAATTAAAAGTGGGAACCACAATAATCAAGGCTAGCCCACATATTAAATATCTAGGGGTTGTTGTAGGGAGAAATAAAAATTTCTCGCAGCACATAAAATACACCATCGGTGCAGCTTCCTCTGCTGAAAGGAAAATCAGCAGACTAATGTATAATAAAGGAAAAGCTAACCAAAGGGTCAGAAGCCGGCTGTATAATGCGGTTGTAACATCAAAATTGCTATACGCGGCTCCGGTCTGGACAGAGGGTGTCGCAGTAGCCCGTAACAGAAAATTATTAATCAGAGTACAAAGGGTGTGTGCTATCAGAACCATTGGAGCATACCGCACCGTATCTGCGGATGCTGCATTGGTCCTGGCAGGGACCATACCCGTAGACATTCTGGCCGATGAACGAGGGAGAGTACACAGAAGGCGAAAATAAATGGTGGGCGAACCTGCTGTTTCTACAAAAATGATAGGGGCAGAGGAACGTCATCGATCCTTGATGGCCTGGCAGAGAAGATGGGACACAAGCCAAAGTGGTAGATGGACCCATAAACTCGTCCCAACTATCGAACATTGGATATCCAGATCACATGGAAGCTGTGGATATTTTCTTACGCAGCTTTTAACCGGTCATGGTAGTTTCGGATCCTATTTGCATAGGATTGGAAAAAAAGAGGACGATTCGTGCACCTACTGTGCGGCTGAAAACGATGACGCCGAACACACACTGCTGTGGTGTGAAAAATGGTCACAACAGAGAGAGATCCTCACACGACAGATTGGCCGAGAGCGATTAAACCCGAGGAGGATCGGATCATCCATGACGACCTCTGAAAACTTTTGGAAAGCCATAAACGCGTTCGCAGCGACGGTAGGAACCAAGAAGGAGGAGGACGAGAGAGCAGCGAGGGCAGTTTTACTGCCATAAAGGAAGCAGCCAGCGCAGTGGGGAGCGAACACGAAACCCGTGGAAAAAACAGACCCGACTTGACCCGCGAAACGGAGGTATCTGAATATAATGGGTGGAAGGTAAGAGCAGGGGAATAAAATATATACTCATTTACTCACTATTTACAACCATTTTACACGTGTACTAAACTAAATTATTTACTCACTGTTATGTACCTTTATTTAGTGTACCTACATTTTACTTATTTACAATTTATGTATATCTACTTATTTACAATTTATTTAATTTAATTTATTTACAATTTATTTACAATTTATTTACAATTTATTTATTTATTTACAATTTATCTACAATGATTATAATCTAAAATTATTTATATTTGTTATTTTAAAATTATTTATGATCATTTATAATTTTATAGGTTTATAAGTTTATAATTTTATAAGTTTATAGTTTATACTTTACAGCACATTTTTTATATGTTTTATATTTTTCCTCTGTGCACCATCATATATATACACATTGAAAGCATAATAAAAACGACATGAAATCAACGAGCCCCCAGTCCTGAAGAATGTCTAGCGACGATACCGGGACTGGGAGGTGTATCCGGGGAGCCACTTGTTCCTGGCAGCTCTCAAAGCGCAGGCAACGCTCCCCACAAAAAAAAAAAAGGTCAGGTCAGGTCAGGTCAGGTCAGGTCCGAGGGCATCGGAGTGCCCGTCCTTGAAGAAGATACGCCAGGCGATCGCTAGCACTATCGACTACCATGGTTACTAGACGATTCGTCATACAACAGAACAACGCACCGGATGCTGTACTCGTCATGGGGCAGTTAAATCTGCAACACTCTGCTGCCACGAGCAATAGCACTGCTCGCATCCAGAGCCGCAGTGCGAATTTGGCACACCGTCGCCGGCTGCAAAGAAGGCGCGGAGCGCGATCCGGTGGGCGGTGACAACGATGAAGCAGCGCCACCAGAAGGGAGACCCATATTCGTCGCACTGCCGACAGGAACACAATAGGGTTGTTTTATTTTATTTTATTTCATTTTGTTTTATTTTATTCCATTTTATTTTATTTCACTTCATTTCATTTTTGATTTGATTTAATTTGATTTGATTTGATTCAATTTAATTTGATTTGGTTCAGTTTGATTTGATTTATTTTATTTTACTTTATTTTGATTTATTTCACTTTACTCTATTTTATTTAATTTTATTTAATTTTATTACATTTTATTATATTAATAACAAATGGCTGGGAAATAGTTATTTAGTAATTTAGATTGTGGACAATACTGTTGTGTTTTGGTTTGTTCTGTTTGTCCGTGAGTGTGCCTAGCTAGGTGGTTGCAGAAGTGAAAGCGTTAGTACCGACGACCGCGGCAACCATAACCGTAGAGACCCGAAGGAGGGTCCATGAGCGGCTGGATGCGGCGTTCCGGATGCTCGTCCAAGCGGAGGGGGAGGCTGACAAGATGGAGTGCATGCTCGCCGCCACGCAGACAAGAGTGGAAGAGCTGCTGGTGAAGGCAGCGATGGCAGAGGAGAAGGTGCACGTCTTCGAAGGTAAGTTGGCTTCGGCCACCCTTTCTTTGATTTCAGGAGCAGTCGTGGAGGGCGGTTCAGCCCGGTGGCTCCAAGAGTGCAGACAGAACAGGCGCGGCATTCGTCGTTTACAACGGCGAAGAGGAAAGATTCAGTGCAAAGCTTCGGTTGGGTGAGTGGTGTAGCGTGTTTCAGAGCGAGCTGGTGGGTATCCGCGGTGCACTCCAATACATCGTGGACTACGCCTACGACAGCTGTACCATCCTGACCGACAGTTGGTCAGCATTGGAGTCACTGATGTGGATGCGGCGACCGACAACGCTGCAAATGGACATCCGGACATTGGCGCAGCGGGCAGCAGCAACCACGAAGCTCACATGGTGGTGGGTTCGTGCGCACGTGGGCACACGGGGCAACGAGCGCGCGGGCGAGTTAGCCAATGAGGCGGCACTGGAAGCAGACCTGGTACCAGAGTTCACCGAAATACCAGGATCAACGGTAAAGAGCAAGCTGAGGCAACACCTGCCCGGGCGTTGGTACAGGCGCTGGCGTACAGCCGCAACTGGGCGGCATACGGCGGCGTTCCTCCCGACGCTGCGGGCGCGGGCCAAGTTGAAGCAGAGGCTGGATTACCAGACGGTCCAGGTGGTGACGGGGCACGGTACGTTAAACGCGTACTTTCAGAGGTTTCGCATCAGCTACGATGGCCGCTGCGCCTGCGGTGAGGGGACGGACGACGCCGAACACTTCCTGTTTGACTGCGGCATCTTCGAGCCGTCGAATGGCATCGCGGCGAATGCAGCAGCGAGGCTTACAGTGGCGGCGCAACATGCAGGACGTGACAGACTTGGCAATGGAGGAGACATGGTGGACGGAACTTCGCCGTTTTATAACTAAAATACAGAAGTTCAAAATACAGAGGCGAGTATGATGGACGCGACAGATGGAAATGCACCTATTGTGTGGAGGGTCAATCTCTGTTTTCAGAAGGGGCCCTAAGGGCGACGACGAGGCAATGAACAATGCGCCACCAGAGCCACAGTGCGAATTTGGCACACCGTCGCCGGCTACACAGAAGGCGTGGAGCGCGATCCGGTGGGCGGTGACGATCTTCGCCTAGCTAGACACTGCTGCAATGTGCCTCTCCCACCGCAATCCGTCGTCCAGGAGAACCCCCAGGTATGTCAGCTCAACGCTGCACCTGATACGTTGCCCACCCATGGTGAATGTGGGCCTCTCCTGTCCCGGACGGATGCCGCAGAAGAGAGCACGGGTCTTCGCAGCGTTGAAGGTGAGGCGTGCGGCCCCAGCCCACTCCCACAGCATGCCCAGCGCCCTCGTCGTGGTCGCCTTCGGAAGGAAGGCCGACATTTCAATACGCGCTGCGGTTCGCGGTTGGCTTCGCGGTTAAACAGACTAATTAAGCTCAAAGAGTCTACCCTTGCATCTGTGCGCTCTTACGCGGCATCTGCGTATATGGAGAGATAGCTCCGTCAATTCTGTGCCGCGCCTCGCATTGAGATGCCTGCGACACCGCTGCCCGCTGAAACACAACTTGTTAAAATACGCGATATGCTGTACGAAAGCAATGACGGACGTGCACTGAGGGAATCTTGCAAATCAGACTTAAGCACGTACTGGATGGGCACTGCTCATTCAGCAATCCTGAGTAAAGATTTCGTACACTACCATCAAGTGCATATCAATGCGCTGCCAAGTCGCATGCGTACGTTCAGCGGACGTCGCAAGCAGAAAGCACGTGAACAATTATGCCGCGCAGGGTGTGGAATCCCCGAGACCACGACACACGTCGTTCAAGGGTGTCACCGGACGCACGGAGGTCGCGTGCTCCGGCATGATGCCATGGTCAAAGTGTTAGCGGGCGAGATGAGGAACGTGGGATGGTTGGTCACGGTTGAGAAGCAATTCCAGACCGAAGTTGGGATGAGGAAGCCGGACATAGTCGCGACCCAGGGCACCAGGGTCGTGATAGTCGACACTCAAGCCGGTCTCGAGTTTGGATCATGCTCACCTTCGCAAAGTCAACAAGTACCTCACGACGGCTAACATGTTGCAGGTACTTAGCGCAGATTTTGTGTCAAGAGGAATCACGGATATGCAACCAGCAGAGTACGCCACTTGTACAATAAGCTGGAGAGGCGTCTGGAGCAAAACGTCCATAACCGGGCTCGGGGAGCTCGGTGTACGGAAACGAACTTTACACCGACTGACTATGGCGTTGCTAGGCTCATGGCTAAATTGGGTGACATTCAATGCGATGACGGTTTGGTAACGTCATTGACGGAGGGACCGCAAGACCCTCCTGAAGGCCACCAGGGGTACCTCACTTCATAAAATCTGTGTGGTCGTCAAGACCACCTCGGTGGCTCCCCAACCAGTAATGGACCGAACTGGGGATAATTCTGTTTAAGTGTCACGGACAAGAGGCCTCTCGCCTCACAGGAGTCTCGCACGACCATCGGTGTGTCACTGCGGTCGGCGAAGTTTTATAATGATGAACGGCTGTACCCGCTGAACAGGGGAGCGGTCACGAAAGTGGCACGCGCCCTTGTGTCTTCGACACTGGCAGACTGAAATGCAGAGGGGGCTTACGCGGAATACATAGTCTCTGAGGACTCCTCTGCCGCGTAATACACAGCCTCTTAAGGGACAATAGGTGCTTCACAACCCAGCATCTTCCACTGGGTTGTCCAAGCGGTGTGTAGACCCACACTTACACTAAGACGCAGGGTCAGATAATGCGCAAGTCAAAGCCTCTTGCTAACCAAGGCTGGAGGAGGGGCCTTTACGTGGCGGCGCCATTTATTCAGCCTACTGGACTCGTATAGGAACCTGTACAGATTCTCCGCGGATCAGCTCATCTCAGCACTAGGCCGAACTGATAGGGTATACATACACAGAGACACCATGACTGGAGCCCGGTCTGGTTAGTATGGTGAGGGCAAAACAACACAATTAACATAAAAAAAACTAAACGGATACAATTTATAGAAAAACCTCGGACGATGGTGCGGCAGGTCCCGTCGCACCTGGTGAGCTAACCCAAGACGGGCGGCTCCACGGGACCATTGATGATGACCCTGGCGAGCCACTAAAATTCGTAGTCCATCTTCCCTTTGTTCAGAGGGCGTGTTACGTCTGTCTCAACTCTGGACGGGCGAACGTAGTGGCTATCGGGATCAAAGGCGAGATCAGGCATGCCACCGAATACCATAAAGAGCGAATCTTAGAATTTACGTGCACGAACTGCCAAAAATCCTTCCGCTCAAGGCATGCCGGCGATTGCCACAGGCCCAAGTGCACGGGGCCAAAGCCTCCACCTCCAACTCGAGTCCGACGACGAAGTTCCCCCGTAGGAGGAACCTGAGTCTCCTACGGGGAGGAACATAGCTCTCAAAGCCGAAGTCTTTATTGAACGAGTTCCGTTCCCCCAAATCGAAATAAATATACAAGACGCCACCAGTGAGATCATATCTCCAGAAGATGCTGGCTGGAGAGAAGGGTTGATAGAGACTGCTCTGTCTCACCAGCTACCCACAAATAAGGCTTACCCCGAGACCTCGCTGCCAGTAATGCAGCTACTGAGGTGCGCTCTCCAACATGTGGGCGACTGGGACGATAAGGTGCCACCGTACCATGTTGATGACATTTATTACTCATAAGCCACATAGCTAGGGACCAAGGAGAGAAGAAGCAAAAGGCACCGGAAAGAAATAAGGCTCGTAGCAAGCGTGCTCGCCGGCAATACGTCTATGCACGGACCCAAGAAATTTTTAAGAAGAACCCAGCTCGGGTTGCTAAGGCTGTCCGAGAGGGTGTCGACTGGATAGAGGAATCTGAAGCCACAGTCGACATCAAGGAGCTATATGACTCCTTATGGGGCACCATGCCGAAGATACAGACTCCTGTGTTCGGCGAAGCGGGCGAAGAGAATCCGCCTCTACCGCTCAAGGATCTTGCCCTGGTCCTTACACCATTCTCCGTTCAAGAGATTAAGGCCAGGATCGCCAACACAAAAGCCAACACTGCGAAAGGGCCCGATGGACTGGAAAGATGGCACCTCAGCCATTGGGCCACAATTGAAATTCTCCACCTCCTCTTTAACTATATAGTGGCAAGTGGGATGCAGCCCACGAGGTGGAGAGAGAATCGAACCACATTAATTCCTAAGGAGGGGAAGGATACTGCTAAGGCAGAAAATTATAGGCCAATCACTATCTCCTCCCTTCTGAGTCGGATATATTGGGGAATATTTGACCAGAAGCTCCGCAAGTGCGTTCGATTCAGCTCCCGACAGAAAGGTTTCACCACCGAGTCGGGATGCTTCAACAATATACACATCCTAAACGAGTTGCTGCGGCACTCGAAGGGCAATGTCGGGCTGATTCGCAGTGGTGCTGGACATCAGCAAGGCCTTCGACACCATCCCCCATCAGGCGATTGGTGTCGCACTGCGTAGACTTGGTCTTCCAGAGTTAGTGGTACAACTCGTGGAGGACAGCTATAAGGATGTGTATACAAAAATTAAGACGAAAGAGGAACCGATCAAGATCAAGCTCAAGCGGGGCGTTAAGCAGGTTGACCCCCTATCCCCATTCATATTTAATGCAGTAATGGAGCCACTGCTATTAGTGCTTGAGCAACAGCCCGGATATACTACAGACGGAAACACGGCCGTCTCATGTTTAGCCTTTGCCGACGATTTGATTTTGACATCGGACACAGTACCACAGGCGCAATATCTGCTGGATTATACGGAACGATACCTATCAGGGTTAGGTATGCAACTCTCCGGACCAAAGTATTCCGCGTTCCGTATAACAACCACTAGAGACTCTTGGTATCTAGCAGATCACGGGCTGAAACTAACATCAAGTGGAGACAGTATAGCATCCGCGGATGCTAGTACTGAAATAGTATACCTCGGTGCGAGGATCTCACCTTGGGGAGGTCTATAAATAGAAGGGCTACAAAAACAAATATCTGACACTTTACAATGAACAAAGAAACTAGCCCTAAAGCCGCACCAGAAGGTATCCCTGATCTCCACTTACCTAGTCCCACACTACCTGTACCAGCTGGCGATGGCAGTTCCGTCAAGCGTGCTACTCAGGCAACTAGACCAAGAGCTACGGGTAGTGATCAAAGACATTTACCACTTGCCACAATCAACTGCAAATGGATTAATTTACTGTGGCAAGCGTGACGGCGGACTAGGCTTTCCCAAGCTGGAAATCGTAGCACGTGCGGCCAGCTTGAAGACCGGTATAAAATTCTTAAAGAGCGAAGATGCGGTAAGTCGAGCTCTCGCGGAGGGAAACGGCTTGGTAAACCGTCTCAAGCGACTGGCAAACTCCGCTTGTTTATATTGGCCCCTCACCGCTAAGGAAGTCGACGCCTTTAAGAGGAAAGTCAAGAAAAGAGAGCTCGAAGAGTGGGCAGCACTAGGTTCGCAAGGCAAGTCACTTCAGTCTGTCGCTGGTGACAAAATTACCAATGCATGACTATACAACGAATCGCTCCTAAAGCCATGAAGAAAAATTACCGCACTAAAGATGCGAACAAACACAGCCCCCACTCGAGTGGCATTAAACAGAGCTACGCCACAAACGGATCTTAGGTGTCGCAAGTGCACCACCCAGCTTGAGACACTGGGTCACATTCTTGGCCAGTGCACTTATACAAAAGCCAGTAGGATCCGCCGACATCACGATATCAGGGATTTCGTTATGTTGGAAACAATGAGAGACAAACAGGTAGTAGTAACGAAGGAGCCGACTATCACGGCGCCTTCGGGCAGGAACCTCCGACCTGACGTGGTAGTAGAGTACCAGGGAAGGGTCTTTGTGGTCGACATTACAGTCCGCCACGAGGATGGGGACTACCTTGCTCGGGGACGAACCGAAAAGCTCAAAAAATATAGCTAACTACTACTTGAAGTCCAGCGGTTGTATGGAGCGATAGCTGGACAAGTCCTACCGATAGTAGTAGGCACGCGAGGGTAAAGCTGCCAGATCACAAAGTAATCCACATCTGTTGCGTTTATCTTATTCCCTCGATTGATATTAATAAACTTCAAGAATTTCTAGATAACCTGATCAACATCTACAACGAAAACAGCGAAGATATCTTCATAATTACCGGTGACTTTAACCTCCCCACGATTATTTAGAACTCAATTACTTTTGCCAACTACCTAAATTGTGATATTCCTTCTGATCAACGTGGTTTACTATTTATCGACCAATTATCCTTGCTAGATCTTAATCAATACAACCATTTATTTAATTGTAATAATAGGCTACTCGATTTAGTTTTAAGTAACTACGACAAAATAAATGTATTACATTCTCCGCCACTGGTCAAGATGGATCCTTATCATATCGCCTTCAGCGTGGCAGCTTCTCTAACAAAGGTCTTACGGCTTCAACATAAAACCTACAAAATTAAGTCTTTTTCAAAAGCTAACTATGATTTTATAAACAACTGTATAAATTCTGTTAACTGGGATACTGTACTCAACAAAAATAATATAAATCATGATACCGCTTTATTTTATAGTCACTTAAATAATATAATTAATGCTAACGTACCTACTGTTGTAACTACATACACATACAATAACAACCCCGAGTACCTGTATTATTTGGTATTGGGATTGTATGTTCGACGGTAAAAGTAGTCGGGTTTAGCTCCTCGAAGAGACCAGTCGCAAATTGTAATTTAATAAATAAAACTATTCTTAACATGTGTAATTGATAACACAACAATGGTGGCAGCGGTAAACTCCAGTCTCTTCGAAGGCGTAGGATTATGGGGCTATACTTGCACAAATAACTAATTCTACTAAAAGTGGACGATCAGCTATCAACAAATAAAAATAAAACAAATAAAATACAATAAAAGTGAAAATTACAAACAAACAAAATTTATAATCACAAAGATAACCATCACATAGAACGAGAACAGAACGAGAACAGAACGAGAACATAACGAGAACATAACGAGAACATAAGGAGAACAGAACGAGAACATAACGAGAACAGAACGAGAACAGAACGAGAACATAACGAGAGCAGAACAAGTATAGAAGACCCGGGGCCCATCGATCAACAGAACTACAACAAGAAACATAAACAAGGATTCATTAATGTAAGTTACAGCTAATTAATTATAAATGTATATGCGTACAAATAATTTGTGATTAGCTAATGTACAACTATAGTTTGAGGTCCAAAACAAAATCAGCTATTAGTAAAACACAATCAAATACAATGAGTACTCCAGCCGGTAGTAGCCAAAATAAAAACCAAAACCCATCTCATTCTTTAAAAACACTATTAGATTATTTAAAACCATTCAGCGGTGACAAATCTGATAATTATATGTGTTTTATTAAAAATTGCGAACGAGTTCTTTCGCTTGTGGAAGGTACGCAGAAAATTGCGACGCTGCATGCAATTATTTTGAAATTAAGCGGAAAAGCAGAAACTAAAATACAACATCGCGATTTCAAAACATTTGATGAATTAAAAACATTTTTAGATAGATTTTACGGTGAATCGCTTTCGCTTGCAGAGTGTAATATCCAATTTTCATCTTGCAAGCAAAATCACAACGAAAACGTACATGATTATTTTTGTCGATTAGAAAATTCGTTGTTTAAACTAATTAATATTACTGCGGAAAGAAACGAGTCCGAAGAATATTTAAAAACATACAATAATAATTTATACGCGCAAGCACTAAGCATTTTTATTTTAGGATTACGGTTAGAGCTACAAATTAACGTACGTTTGCAAAACCCGAATTCATTAGATGACGCCTATGCTTTAGCGGTAAAAGAAGAAAATATTATAAAATCACAGGAACTACATCATAGTATTACGCACTATGTAAATCAATGCATACATTGTGGTAAAACGAACCACAATTCAAATTCTTGTTTTTTTAGAAATAATTCGAACCCAAAATCACAATCCAGCCGAAATGAAAGTTGTTATCATCCAAATAATAACAGTAACTTTTGTACATTCTGTAGAATACCAGGACATAATATTTCAATTTGTAGGCAAATTAAATTAGAAATGTCGCAATATCAAACCTGCTCAAATAATTTTCAAGGACAATCAAATTACGCAAATAATCAATTTAGATATCAGACACCACATAATAACCTTCCGTCAAAGTTCAATAATAATAACAATCGAATTATCCAAGATAACAGAAATAACAATGGATATTATGATAATAACAGCAGACAACATAGTTTCCGTCCTAATTTAAACAACAATAACAGATATTTCCATCAAAACAATAATAGTAGCAGTGGATATAATAATACTAACAGGCAAGATTTTAATCGTTTCACTAACAATAATTCATATAGCGGGGTTAGAAATCAACCAAGTACTAGCCAACGAGTTATATATAATAACAATCGTCAAAATTCTATACATCAATTGTCGCAGAATGATGGTAGATTTGTTAACCATTACATGCCAACTCAAATTACCAACACAGATCCCATTTACATCAATGAATATCTAAATCGCACTACCAATACACATTCAAATAGTAATCAGAATCGCAGTACTTCGGGAAACGATGTACAGATTCCACAGAACAGGCCACTGCGGAATCTCAGCTGTAACTAATAAGAGGACTACTTCATTAATAAATATTCACTGCAATTCCCAAAACAAAGATAGTATTCTTCCTTTCATTAGATTAGATACCAACGTACGGAAAAATAAAAGTGTAACATTTTTAATTGATACTGGCGCGGAATGTTCTATTATAAAATCAAACATCCTAAAATCAGAAGCAAAATTAGATGATGAAAAATTAACCATGACGGGTATTTGTGGTAAATTAGAATCTTTAGGAACATGCATGATAAGCTTGAAATTAACTGATAGTGATTATGTATCCCATAAATTTCATGTACTACCTTATACAATAGATTCCAGATACGATGCAATTTTGGGCATGGACTTTCTTTTAAAATACAATTGCGTAATCAGTACTATAAATATCACTATTAACGGCATAAAAATATTTTTCAAACCAACGACAAATAAAGATGTCCATAATATTGAGCTTTCTTTAAGCACAGACAAAAGTTCTGTAAATAACAATAATTATAGTCCCATTGAAACTAAAAACAGTTCAATTACAAATACTAATGATACGTCGGGAGAAAATAAAATCTGTATACCAGCACGCAGTGAATACATCGCTAACGCTAAATGTTTAAATAGTAACTCGGATACGGAGGGCATTTGTAGGTCACACACAATAAATTCGGATTTGTATATAAGTTCATGCTTTACAAAGAATAAAAATGGAAAATGCATTATAAGTATCTTAAACATTTCAGAAAATGACATGATAATTGACATTCCAAAGGTTACAATCGAGCCTATAGATCATAAATCTATAATGACTGTAAATGCATTTCATATCAGCAAATCGGAAGTAAATGGTAACCGTATAGCGAAAGTAATAAATTCGCTTGATTTAAATCACTTAAATTCAGAAGAGAGTGGACGTATTATTGATATTTGTGAAGGATATAGCGATATATTTTTCCTAGAAACGGACAAATTAACTTGCACAGATGCTATTACTCAGAAATTTTATTTACAAACAAACACAGTACCGGTTAACACAAAGCAATATAGATTACCGTATAAGCAATTAGATATAATCAGAGAACAGACACAACAAATGTTAGAAGACGGAATCATCGAAAATAGTTGCAGTCCTTGGAATTCTCCAATTATTATCATGCCTAAGCGCCCAGGACCAAACGGTGAATCTAGATATAGAGTTGTAATAGATTATAGAAACGTAAATAGTAAATGCCAGGGAGACTCCTACCCCCTTCCGTGTATTAGCACGATACTTGATCAACTAGGACAGACAAATTATTTTACAACACTTGACTTGAGTAATGGGTTCTATCAAATTCCTCTTGATGAAAGCAGCCGCGAGATTACCGCTTTTAGCACAACTAACGGGCATTTCCAGTTTAAACGGGCACCCATGGGACTAAAAGGGTCACCAGCCTGTTTTCAGAGGTTGATAAATACAGCGCTTAGCGGACTCGTAGGGTTAAAGTGTTGGGTCTATTTGGACGATATCTGTGTTTATGGCAAAAGTTTACAAGACCATAATAACAAATTAGTATCTGTATTTGAGCGTCTTAGAAAATATAATTTAAAATTATAGCCAGAAAAATGCAATTTCTTGAGGAAAGAAGTAGTGTACCTAGGACACGTTATTACCGATAAAGGCATCAAACCAAATCCAGCAAAAACGGTAGCTGTAGATAGTTTCCCAACCCCGATCAATGCAAAACAATTAAAATCATTCCTTGGGTTAGCTTCCTATTATAGGAGATTTATAAAAGATTTTGCAAAGATCGCCGCCCCAATGAACAGTTTACTAAAAAAGGAAGTAAAGTATCGGTGGACTGATGTGTGCGATAAGGCTTTTAATACATTAAAGGCCACACTCACGTCGTCTCCACTATTACAATACCCTGAACTTGAGAAGCCTTATACATTAACGGTGGACGCAAGTGGAAATGGAATAGGCGCAATTTTAAGTCAAAAGCATACTGGCCAATTACCAATAGCGTATGCGAGTAGAACATTAAATAGCGCAGAGAAATCATACTCCACTACCGAAAGGGAGATGCTTGGGTTGACCTGGGGAATTTCTCATTTTAGACCGTATCTATATGGAAACAAATTTACAGTAATTACAGACCACAAACCATTATTAGGATATAAGAAATTCACAGACGTAAGTTTGAGATTAACTAAAATACGGTTGAAATTAGAGTGCTATGATTTCGATGTACTGTATAGACCGGGAAATCAAATAGCTAATGCAGATTGTTTATCACGGATCCCTACACTCACCGAACCTTCCATTGTAAACAAGTCAACCAAATTTAGTAGATCACAAAACATAAATACCTTACATATGCATTCTAATGAAGTACTTGAAGAAGCTAACAATAAAATACTAACTAATAGTTTCAACCATATTAATGTAACTGGTGTCACTCGTGTAAATACAATATTCGATAGTTACGATGATTTTAAAAAACATAAATCAAATAATATCATAATAAACAATAGCATAATAGAAACTAATGAAAATATCGTAGACATATCAACAGAATATACACCTGTAATATTATTCTCAAAGGATTTTAGCATAACTAATAATGTTATCAAATATTTTAATGATGAGCATAACATAATTAACAGCGTGAAAAATGAAATAAACAACGTAGGAGATATATCTTTCAACAAAAATTGTAATTTTAATTACATTGCTTTGATTACTAGCGAAACTTATTTATCAAAAATTAATTTACCTGATATATATTCTTACATAATTAAAATAAAAAATATTTGTGTAAGTAATAATATAGATAAAATTAAAATAAATCGATTCGGCTTAATAAGGAAGAATAAATGGCCAATGCTTAGGTTCATGTTTAGGTATATTTTTAAAGATACTAATACAACAGTAAGGATAGGCTCAGCAAAAACTATTCTCACAAAAGATCAAATACAGCGAATAATTACGGAATATCATGCCACAATATTAGGTGCACATCAAGGTGTCGATCGTACTTTTAAACTTATAAGTATGGAAAAAAAGACAAAATTTCTGGAAAAATGCTTTTTGGACATTGTAGGTCCATTATCAGAAACAGATAAAAGAAATAAGTATATTTTAACGTTTATGGACGATTTAACAAATTTTATAGAAGCAGTACCCTTACAAAATACGGACGCTGCCACTGTAGCAGATGCCCTAGTTAGCAATATTATTTGCAAATTTGGAATACCAGAGCAAATTGTAACGGACCAGGGTACTAATTTTCTGTCGGAGATTTTTAAGAATGTTTGCAAGTTATTTAAAATAAGGAAACTACAAACAACGGCTTTTCATCCGCAGTCAAACGGCGCACTTGAGAGAAGCCACAAAACTTTAGGTGAATTTTTACGCAATTTCATAAGTAATGATCAAACTAATTGGGATTCTTTAATTCATTTCCATGTTTTTGCCTATAATACCACTCCTCATACTTCAACAAACTTTACACCACATGAACTTGTTTTTGGCGTGTCGCCTAATTTACCCTTACCTATAGTAAGTGAGCCAGAAATTACCTATTCATACGATGATTATGTTGCGGACTTAAAATTAAAACTGCAACGAAGTAGACAGTTAGCGAAAAATAATATTATAAAGCATAAAAATACATCCAAGCAACAACATGACAAAAATCTCAATATAGCAATATTTAAAGTAGGTGATAAAGTTTTACTGAATGACGAAACTGTAAGGCGTGGAAGAAGCGCCAAGCTTAGTCCGAAATGGATAGGACCTTATGAAATTATCTCTGAAGACTCTGAAGTAAATTTTACAATTCTAAAAGGCAATAAACATTATAAAACTCACTGCAATCGTCTAAAACAATTTTATGACTAGATCGACAAGGGTATATAATGCGGCATTCGTCAGAGATTCCTTATATTGCCAAAGTTGGGATAAGAAATTCGTCACGAAATAAGTGACAATTCCTTGATTTTAGAGAAGATAAAAATTAGATGTTCGAAGAAAATAAACCGACGGTTACTAGAAACCATAAAGTGACCAAATGTTGTATTTTGGTTAAGCCTCTGCAGTAAGCCTCTCAGTAGTAAGGAAATCGAAAAATAGTCTGAATTTAGGAAAGCACATACAATTAAACAGAAAGATCATTAAAATTCCATTATATTCCCCTATTTATTAATGTTTCGTATTGGTATATCTATACTTCATTTCCATGAAAAAATAAAAATAAACAAATCACAAATTATTTGACGTCAGGATTTTATAAACCTCGTTAATGTGAAATATAATGTGTTCTAGATAATATATTTAATTACATATGTTTAACAATAAGATTTTCCTAGAAGGTATTAAACTAGTTAGTAATAATTTACAAATATAATATAAGATAACATACACATTTTATTTGATGTAATAGTGAATCTGTTTATTTCATGTATCTTATTTTCTATTTTAACTTTATATCATATTTCTAATCATATAAGTATTAACTTTTAAGTATGCTGATTTTCCAACGTACCAGTTATTGCATATTTAATTAGTTAGTTAAAGAGTCCGCAATCCTAAAGATTGGTTGGAAACAGCACGCCATGCCGATCTATCCTGAGCTAATCCCTTCATCACCCTATAGCTATTCATCTCAACGTCTTCAACTATCTGACTCACATACTCCAATCTAGGCCTACCTACCCCTCTCTTTCCCTCCACTCTACCTTCTATGATCAATTGCATAATCCCCCCATGCCTAAGAATATGCCCTACTAATCTGTCTCTCCTACGCTGTAACACTCTCCAAATACTTCTCTTCTCCCCTACTAACTCTAGTACAGCTTCATTTGTTACTTTATCTTCCCAACCAATCCTCATCATCCTCCTATAACACCACATTTCAAGTGCTTCTAATCTACGCTTCTCTTCCTTTCCTATAGTCCACGCCTCACACCCGTACAGTGCTACACTCCAAACATATACCTTCAGTAATCTTTTTCTAATACCCAAGTCAATATTTGATCTTAAAATCTGTTCTTTTTCTACGAATGCCTTCCTACCCTGTGCTATCCTACACTTTATATCTACCTTGCTTCGATTATCTTTTGTGATTCTACTGCCTAAATAACAAAAATCTGACACTTCTTCGATTCTATTATCTCCTATTGTGATCCTCATTTTTCTGCTGCATTCCTTTTTGTCACACCTCATCACTTTAGTTTTACCTATATTTATTTTCATGTTAAAATCCCTAGTCAATACTGCCTGCATACCATTCAATACCCTTTCTAAATTCTTTTCGCTTTCTTCCAATATAGCTATATCGTCGGCGAATCTCAGCATATATATTTTCTCTCCCTGTACATTCACACCTACACTATACTCTTCTTTTACTTTGTTTATTGCATCTTCTATATATAGATTAAATAATAACGGTGAGAGTGTACATCCCTGCCGAACTCCCTTCCCTATTTTTGCTACCTCTTCTTCCCCCTCAATTCTAACTAAGGCAGTTTGGTGTTTATATAAATTAAAAATTATTCTCCTATCCTTATAATCTATACCCGTTTCTTTTAAAATTCTAAACATTATGTCCCAATCTACATTGTCAAATGCCTTTTCTAAGTCTACAAAAGCTATGCAAGTTACCTTTCCTACCCTCTTTCTTTTTTCTACTACCGTTCTTAGTGCTAGAATCGCCTCTCTCGTCCCTCTGTTTTTCCTAAAACCAAACTGATTTAATTATAAAAAATAAAAATAAAAAATATATATATGTACATTCCAAAATTTGTCATACATATATATATTTTTCTATAAGGGCGAAGGAATGTTGTAACTACATACACATACAATAACAACCCCGAGTACCTGTATTATTTGGTATTGGGATTGTATGTTCGACGGTAAAAGTAGTCGGGTTTAGCTCCTCGAAGAGACCAGTCGCAAATTGTAATTTAATAAATAAAACTATTCTTAACATGTGTAATTGATAACACAACAGATAACTGGCTTGTGGCGCCCAAGCGTTCATAGCGACGTCGCTTATTGATCCTTCGATGTCGGCTCTTCCTATCATTGCGAAGCAGAATTCGCCAAGCGTCGGATTGTTCACCCGCTTATAGGAAACTTGAGCTGGGTTTAGACAGTCGTGAGACAGGTTAGTTTTACCCTACTGATTACACGTCGTTGCGATAGTAATCCTGTTCAGTACGAGAGGAACCGCAGGTTCGGACAGTTTGTTACGCCTAAGAGAGGATAGCCTAAACCCCGATGTTTTCAACGAATGCTTTTCCACTGCAGAACCGGTAGGAGCATCTACCATTGAGCTAGTCGAGGGGCTTATGAAGGCAATGATTGTTGCCGCAGTATGCGGAAACTCAAAACGTGAAATGCTATCAGGAAACCAGCTTACTGGTGGAATGAGCGGATCAGACAGCTTTGGAGCGAAAATAACGCTGCGAGGAGAATCCAAAGGGAAAAAGTGAAGGCCAGAGGAGTCGAAGCGGACGAGGCATTCAGGCTGGCAGCAGTTTAGTCCAGGAAAACTCTTCGCCGGGAGATTATTAAAAGTAAAGAAAAGGGGTGGAGAGAACTTTGAGACTCAATAGAAGCCGACCTTTGGGGATTACCTTTTCGAATTGTAAGGAAAAGGATACCACAGCCGACAGTCCCTCCAGCCATTGCGGTACAAGGCGGGGTTGTAAGAATCATTGAATCACTCTTCCCCAGAGCAACGCTGTCAAATAGGTCAGCCCTACCGGATACGCGGGAGGACGACATTCCCAACATTACAAATGAATAGCTCGATACTGCCAGGTCGAAACTGCAAATCAGAAAGGCTCCGGGACCTGATCAGATCTCCAACGTGGCCATAGAGAAGCTATTAAGTCGAATCCGACACTCGTGAAAATGGTCTTCCATAGGTGCCTGATAGAAGGGCGCTTCCCAAAGAGGTGGAAGATTGCCAGGGTGGTCCTCCTCCAGAAGGCTGGAAAACCGATTGACTCGCCCTCATCATATCGTCCAATCTGTCTTTTAGACGGTTTGGGCAAACTTCTCGAGAGAATAATATATGGAAAACTCAAGACCTGCTGCTAGCTTTCAAAACACCAGTTTGGTTTTATAAAGAATAGTAGCATGATCGAGGCAATTCAGAAGGTTATGGACTGTGTCCTAGAAGCCAACACCGGCCCGATTAAGTATAGACAGCATTGTGTGCTAGATACAATAGACGTCAAGAATGCATTTAATACCCTACCGTGGGTTGCTATTATCGCCGAACTGGGAAGGAGAAGAGTACCAGACTACATATCCAAGGCCAATTATAGTTACCTAGAAGACCGTTGGCTGAAAAACGAACAGGAAGGCCAAACTAGGAGATATATGGTCACAGCGGGGGTTCCACAGGGGTCAATCCTCGTACCTTTCCTGTGGAATATTGTGTACGACGAGGTCCTCAATCTAGACCTCTCGAGAAGAGTGACTTTGATTGGTTTAGTGAGCCACCGATCGACGGAGGTATTGAAAGACGTCATGGAAGCATCCATAGATAAAGTCTCCAGCTGGTTGTCCAGAGCCGGGCTGAAAGTGGCCGAGGATAATTTATATTGATAGTATTGATCGATATTGATATATTGATATCATATATATTTATAGTATATCAATCACGATTCGTGACAGAGGTATTTAATTTAATTTTATCTTGTGCTACTGAAGATGGGCGCATAGCGCTTGAAATGTACATCTAGCTACTTAATGCTTGTTACGGTATTTGGGTGATCTATATTATAATTTAACACCGTAGTGATAATTTTTTAAATAATAAGTTTGATCAGTTTACAAAAAAACTAACTTCAACTATACACTATGCTTTTCCTATGAAGAAAGTGAAAGAAATGTCACATCAGCAGTTCACTCTTGAGTGGTATAGTGATGACCTAAAGTTAATGCGTGAGCGACTAAACATAATGTTAGATATCTATAAAGTTAATATGGATGTTTCTCTTAAACCACTTATTAATAGGTATAAACTTAATTATAAAAACATTATTAAGAAAGCTAAAATTCATGCACACGATACGTATGTAAAAGGCTCAAGCAATAAAGCCAAAGCCATGTGGGAAATTATAGCCAATAAAAATAACAAGCATTGTAAAAATTATAGTGAGTCATCGAAGCTAACTTGCATCAATTTCAATAACTTTTTTGTCAATATTGCAGATACTCTCATCGCAAATCTACCGCCTTGTAATACACACTACTTATCCTACCTGACTCATCGCATCGTTGACAAAGAAATGAATTTCAATTATGTAAGTCAAGTTGAAATTAGAAATATCATCAACTCGCTGAAAAATAGTAAATGTTTGGACTATTACAGCTTAAATATTAATTTAATAAAGAATATGAAAGAATCTCTTATTCCAGCAATAACAAAACTTGTAAATAAATCAATGCATTTCATCTGGCACCTTCCCAAATTCACTGAAACTTGCTTCTGCTGTAGTCATCTACAAGAAAGGCAATGTGGATGAATTAAGCAACTATCGACAAATATCGATCCTTCCATGCATATCAAAAATACTAGAGAAATGTATATATAAACAAATTGTCCTTTATTTCGAAACGAATGAACTGTTTTCAGACGTTCAATTTGGGTTTAGGAAACAGCGTTCTACTAAAGATGCAATTAAAGAACTAGTTGGCCATACATTGGAGTGTTACGAAAAGGGAGAGTACTCGTGCTCAGTGTTTGCGGACTTAAGCAAAGCTTTTGACTGTGAACAAAAAGATATCCTCATAAGTAAACTGTCTTACTATAATTTTAGTACAAATAGTATCGATCTTTTTAAATCCTACATGTCTGAAAGGTATCAAATTACTAAATACAAAAATATGCAATCTCCCCCTCGTTAGTCAAACACGGCGTGCCGCAGGGTTCCATTCTTGGTCCCCTACTGTACCTAATATATGTAAACGACTTACCAGACAATTTTCCTAAAGCGACCCTTACTTTGTTTGCTGACGATACGACAATTTCATGTAACTCGCAAGATCTATCTCATGTTATTGCTGAATCTGCCTCATTTTGAACGATATGAATATATGGTTCTCGGCAAATGGATTAACTTTGAATAGGGAAAAGACTCAAACCATGATATTCAGCTTAAGGCATATTCCTGATGGTCTGAATTCGGAAAGCTTCCTTTCTGGGCATAATCCTTGATCCTACACTAAGATGGCATGAGTATGGGGAAAAGGTAGCCAAATCCTTAAATAGACAATATTTCCTATTGAGATCTCTAAGTGGACCAGTATCACAAAAGATTCTCATGTGTGCATACTTTGGTTATTGTCAACCAGCCCTCACTTACTGTATTCTCCTGTGGGGTATGTCCTCCTGTAGCCATAGGCTATTTGCGCTTCAAAGACGATGTGTACGCATTATAGCTAAAGCAAGTTATAGAGATGATTGTAGACCACATTTCTTAAATCTAAAAATTATAACGCTACCATCGCTGTTTATTCTCGAATGTTTATTATATACATATACTCAATGTTTACCAACAAATGATGATGTTCACAATCATGACACAAGATTAGAAAATATTTGCGTTCAGGCCAACGTAGATTAACTAAATCCATGATTGGCCCAAACTACTGGTGACCAAAGGTCTTTAATATGCTACCCAATTATGTAAAATGTTTTGAATATAGAGCCTTTAAAAATGCAGTAAAGAAATATTTATGTATACATGCTTTATATTCTGTTCATGAATTTTTAGAGTTAAATTGTAATGACATGTAACGATGCTATAGTGTGTTATTTATTTTTCCGTGTGAGAATTATCGTATATTGTTACTTCTCTCGTCGTTTTAAAATTTTTATTTTATTTTTTTCATAATATTGTAATCGTAGTTTTATACTTTGTAATGTACCTGACCTGTGTAAATTGTTGTAAAAACAGTAATGTACCAATAAACGATCTATCTATCTATCTAATAAAGAATAAATCCGGTACTGTGCAAATGGAAAAGAAAACTCGTAAAAATCTGACAGCGGATCAGTTGAACGACTTCTTCTCAAAAATAGGAGAAAATATAGCTGGGTAAACTTGAAACACACCTCTCACTGCTTCCGATTATTTGGAAAAATCACCAAAAAATGACGCAACCTTTTTCCTACATCCAGAAATGATGAATCAGAAATAAGGAGTTATTTAGAAAATATGAAAATTAGCACTGCAAAAGATGTGGATGGTTTCACACGCAAATTTGTTAAGAAACTCAGTGTCGATCTGAGTAAACCTCTAACAAAATTTATTAATATAGCTTACGTACATAAGATATTCCCTGCAGAACTAAAAGAAGCAAAAATCACTCCAATCTTTAAGAATAAAGGATCCATCAACGACCCGGTTAACTACAGACCAATATCCATACTACCAGTGCTTTCTAAAATATTCGAACAAGCCACCAAAACCAGACTCTGCAGCTTCCTAGAGTCAAAAAATATATTAGCGCCGGAACAATACGGATTCAGAAAGGGAAGATGCACAGCGCAGGCTGGAATTAACGTAGTGGACAACATAATAAATGCAATGGAAAATGGACGGGCTACAAGGCCACTTTTATGTGACTTAAGCAAAGCTTTCGACGCAGTAGAATATAAAATACTGCTGGAAAAGTTGCATTGGCTTGGAATCCGAGGGAAAGGACACGACCTACTAAGATCATACCTATCAAACCGATCTCAGAGGGTATCAATAAATGGTAACCTATCGAAAACTGTCACAGCAAGATTTGGCGTACCACAAGGACCAATTCTATTCGTTCTGTATGTGAACAACCTTCCAATACATGTCCCGTCGTCGGTAGCCACAATCCAATATGCAGATGACACCACACTTCTCTACGACCCTGACGAAATTTCTACCTAACACTTGTGCATTCGATTCGAAACTGCTTCAACTCTAAACTACAACTTTCAGAACTAGAATGGCTAGCCACGAACAATCCAATACGGTGACGTTCCTGGGTCTAGAATTGGATAATGGACTGAGATGGCATTCACACGCTGAAAAAATGACTGCAAAATTGGCAAAGGTGATATACGCCATAAGGAAAATGAGCAAATTGTCAATGAAACGGCGGCTATAGTAACATATTATGCATGTTCCATAGTGTAATGGGTTACTGTATCTTAACATGGGGAGCATCAGCACATGCCAAAAAACTACACACACTACAAAAACGGGCCGTAGATCTATTACGAATACATCAGATAGAGATTCAGCTAGGCCACCATTCCGTAAACATGGTATACTGCCTTTACCATGCATATATATCTATGAGGCTATAATTCATGAGGTCAAACATGGAAATAAAACCGAAAAACAAAGATATACACACGCACTTTACGAGACAGAATGAAATACGACCTACACCCACCTCTAATACATCTTAAAAGGTCTGAATGCGGATCCAGGTAGTGGGCGCCACGTCTATACAACAAACTGCCAACTCAAATAAAGGATCTTCCCCTCAAAGAATTCAAGAAACAAATTATAATCATGTTAAAGAAAGACGCCTTCTATTCGATCCAAGAATTTCTCAATCACTATTGTTTAATTTGGACTTGCAGTATAATATGTAAATAAATAAATTATATTACTAATTTCTAGTAATTACATGTTTATATGACGAAACCAAAAATAATGTATCATGTATTGTAATATTATTTAGCTGGCTCAATAAATTTATTTCTATTTCTATTTTTATTTCAATATTAACATTAATTAAAATTGATGAGCATTTAAAATAAATAACTATACGGTTTTATTAATGTCAATTATTAATATGCTAACTAACTAATATATATTGAAAGTTAAAAGGAACGAACATTTATATTGATTATTCTCTTAAAGTAAATTGAAAATATTGCATTTGTAGGATTTCAACTGCCAATTTGAAATAATAAAATATTTTTTAGATGAATATGCCGTTCTTTAATTTAATGCTTGAAAAATAAATACTAATGAATTCATACAATACATTCTTAAGTAAGTACATCATGGTTCAAATGTAAGCGTACCTATACCATAAAATCGCTTCGTAATTTAATTCTGTATCTAAGAAATCCATAACTTTTAGATAAACAACTTTTCACCCGCCTTACGACAGCTAAAGGAGAAAGACGCAGATAAGACTAGGGACAATACTTTAATATACCATTTGGAATAATGGTAATTTCACCAAATAATAATGCGAATATTACTGGGTTTAAACAAGGAAAGATTTTTTGACAAACTACAACATTGTAAGAATCATAACTCCAACTTCTGCTTCACTAGCTCTAAGAAATTTCATTGTAAATGTGTTAGAACTAACCATATATACAAATTGTTTCGTATATGTAATCATACCGTTATTTCCTTTCTCTATAAATTAAAACAAATATCCTTTATATTATATTTAAAATTTTGTTGTTTTTAGCTGCGCTATAAAATCATATTTAGTTAAATGAATTTCTTTATATTTGCATACTGGATTAAGTGTAAAAACAGCTAGTTACAGCTCATAAGTGTTCATTTTAAATTATTATTCCGTAAGCTGAACTGCGTCCTTAAATGTCTACAGATTTCTTATTTCTGTAACTATTTATAATTTTTTATTGGCAGTATTTAATAAAGATAATTTATTATTATCGAGATTCTAGAATAGTTAATGACACATGAATTGTGTAACATATTCAACAACCACTTCATTCGTAACAATATTCAGAAAAGCAAACAATGTGAAATCAACGTGTCCGTTAGAGGTACTAAGGGCTCCAGTCCAGTCCCCATTTCTATACCCATCCGACGGCCAATAAATAAGAACTATAGTTTGCAATTTCAAAAATAAGAGAATACCGGGCGAATTTATATGCATCAAAATTGATTGTTTTTCTGATCCCATTATTATCCGTAACATTCATAAATTCGGAACCGGAGCCGATGTGTGATACTTCCTATTAATATTGGGCCGGATATTAGTTGATTACAACCAACATATCAAACAAGTTCCAAAAATTTTCATGGTTGGGCGATTTACAACATCCACGTTCATATTTATCTGCTCGAAAAAACTCTCCGGAAATGTGATTCAATGACACGATCTCGTGTGCGTTAGTATTCTAGTCCTAACGATGATATCGGCAACCTGCTTTTCTAACTACGTCTGCCTTGATGAAAATATCAATAATCCTGGTCTTATAATTTCGGTATTGACGGCTTTTGAAGATACTTGGTCAATTTTTTAAATAAAAATTCGCTCGCCATCTAGACTTTACACAGATAGATTTAATAAATTACATGTCAGCGAACTCTTAATATTGTATATAACCTCAAATAGTCAACGACACGGGAGTACCGCGAATTAACCTATTCAAGGCCGTTGTGGACCAATAAAGAAAAAATCAAACTACATTTACATGCTTTTTTTAATAATTAATAAGTTAATGCATAAACAAATGCATATATCTGTAAACCAAAACTATAGAAAACAAAAATAGCATAGTATATATTCAGTTTAGTGCATAATTACATTTTAATAACAATGAAACTTATCCTGCAAATTAGTATGTTACGTGTAAAACCATACCATATATAAACATATAACATATATATATATAAATAGACATTACAACTGTATAATAAATGAAATAGAAATCATAGGGGTATTAGAGGGGAACCGTTTTTGCTAAACATCAAGGCTGCGAATATTTGTCTTCTCTTTTATACTTCATCGATTTGCGTTGGATATTTCCGCTATGTAATAAAAATTACAATTACTCCTCTGGAGATTTTTCGAATTGACTGATCACAGACAATGACAATGTATATATAGACATTGCGGTTATATCTTGCTTGAATGCATTTATTATATAATCTAGTTGATTCAAAAGCCACAGCGGTACATGCGCTGTTTGCATTTTTTATTTAATTTATACAATTTAAGCTACTAATTTTCCGAAAACCGTTCATCAATAATTCTTACAAAAACCATCACAAACAAGATTTAATTGTAGAAAGTTAGCACGTGTATAGATATTACGAATTGTTTGATAACCAACACTACCATTCAAACTATGCAAACTTGCATATTTGGGCAATTTTCACACAACATCCATGGTACGGCAAAAAAGACCTTTCAACCAAAAAACCTTGCGATAGTGTGATTTGAACACATGATATCCAGTGCGTTAGTATTCGTCCTAACGACGATATCGTCTATACCACGATGGCTCCCATTTATTTCATAATCATCCCTTCCATGATGAATTTAATGATAGTTCACCTGGTCCACTAAATGTGGCACAATTGGCTGCCATCAAATTTGATTGTTTTTCCGATTCCATTATTATTCGTTTGCATTCATAAATTCGGAACCGGAGCAGTTGTCTGATACTTCCTGTTGATATTGGACCGTATATTAGTTGATTACGACCAACATATCAAGCAAGTTACACAAATGGTCATGGTTGGGCGATTCACAACATCCATGTTGATATTTATCTTCTCCAAAAAACCCTGATTCAAAATATCGGCCACACCAATAATTACGGTTCTTCGGTATTGACGGCTTTTGGAGACTTTAGATGTTAAAATTTCAAATTAATTGCTGGCTATCATATTTGACTTTGGCAGAATGGAACTAATAATTTATACTTACGTCCGTGGATTTATTAATATTCGACATAACCTCAAATAGCGAACGAGAGGGGAGAATAGCACAATAATCCTGTTCAAGGCTGATTTTGTGGTCCACTACATAAAAAACAATAATACATTTATATAGGATACCGTTTAAACCATCCGTACCTCGGAACCATTGGACTCTCAGGGTACTACTTCGTGTTTTATATATATAGATATTTCGCGGCAAATTCAAAATATTACATTTATGCTTTTTCAGCATAAATTAGTTTCAATGCATAATTTATAAATATATATATAATACAATACAATACAATACAACGGATTATAAAACGATAACGATAAATATACTATAATCGTTTCAGGAGATATTATAACACATATATGTGTGTCAAATAAAACAATTCATTGAATAAAAACCATACAAAATGTCTTTCAAATGTAAACACTATAAATATAAAACATCAATAAAAGTTAGCAGGAAAATATGACACATAATATATCGAGCAAAAAACTTTAAATCTTAAATAAACCAAAATAAGCATTTAAAATTGTAAAAACAACAATACTTGTTAACTTTTTAACAATAGGTATAATACAATAATTGTATATATTATAATAGAATTATTCTAATCAAAATAAAATTCAATCCTCTTTGAAAAACTAAAGTAAAATTATGAAGGCAATGAATACTAACTCTATGAATAGAGATATATTTGTATTTATAATCTATGAATAGTTAGTAATCATTGATAAAGATTAATAAATATTAAATAGATTTATAATATTATTTACAATTAAGTGAATCTTCATCTGCCAAACATATCTCTTCTACGAAATTGCTAATACGCTCTATAAACATCTCCAGCCGTCGATTGCCATCTATAGATTCGGTTTCGTTTGATTCTCCAAATGTTTATTGTAGGAAACATCGCAATAATCTATAATAAATAGCATTTTCGTTTGTACTATGGTATTAGAAAGTATAAATAATCTTGGCACAGATATGAAGATATAAAAATGAATTACCTATTCAATAGTGCGCAGAATACATTCTATATTTTATTTTATTTTATTTTATTTTATTTTATTTAAATTTCTTTGGGAAGCTAACAGGTACGCAGGCCTAATACAACTCCCACAACATAATATATGAAATATGTATACACAAATACAACATATAGCACATAATATTTGTATAGACATCAGATTTAAAAATTATGAGGATTTAAGAACAAATAAATGAACTAACGAAAAATGAATTAAAATGAAAAGTACTGAAAAAACATCAAGTTTTAAATTTGTTGATTTTAAATTTTTAATAGTTTTAAATAATTTTAAATAATAGGCCAATATATAAAATAGATGTACAATAAAATATGCGCGATATGAGTGATAATGTAATTTAGGTTGATTTCCGATAGGCAATTTTTAAACAGTTCAGCAATAACAACAACAATAACAATAAAATAGTAGTAATAGTTATAGTGGTAAACCAGTTTAATCAGAATAGTGGATGATATTATAGAATATTTTGGATTTAAATTGTCCAGGTGTATATATAAAAATATCTAATAAGTTGAATTTATTATTATATGTAGACATTAATCTGTATATAGGAGCATTCTGATCGAGCAAAGTTGACTTCCTTTCAGGCATGAATAATGGTTTATTTCTCACATTCACAGTTGGTACATTAAAGTCAGAAAGGATATAAGGTTGCTATCGAACTTATTATGTATAATCTGATATAAAATGCACATACCAGGCATCGCTCTCCTGTTTGACAAAGAATACAATTTATATTCAATCTTTCTTGATAATCAAAACAGAGATTTGCTCGAATAAATTTTAAATTTATAAATTTCAGGAATCTATTTTGTACAGCTTCTAATCTATTAATATAAACATTATAATGTGGCGACCAAATTATTGAACAATATTCCAGATGACAACATATTAAAGATTTGTAAAGTTGTAAGTAGGTGTTAATATTATGAAATGGTTTACATATACGTATAATAAAACCGAGTAATTTATTACATTTACAAATAACATAATCCACTTGCTTATCAAACATGAATTTACTATCAAATAGTATACCCAAGTCCTTGGCAATAGTTACGGTTTCCAGTGGCGTATCATTTATTCAGAAATTAAAAATTACAGGATTCAATTTTCTTGAAAAAGTTAAATGTTGGCCTTGACATTGTTTAATTTCATTCTATTTACCAGGCAATATTCATTAACCGAGCTTATATCCTTTTGGAATTGAATAGCATCATTCAAAAATGATATAGTCGAGTATACTTTCAAATCGTCTGCGAAAAGAGCAAAATTGCAGAAATGAAAACAACACGAAATGTCATTTATAAAAATGTTGAAAAATATAGGGCCCAAATGACTACCCTGTGGTACGCCTGATGTCATGATTGCGTTTATCGATACCGAGCCATTTAAAGCCACCGCTTGTGTACATTTATCAAGGTAAGATTTTAATGGTTCTAAAAGGTTTCCGTGAATACCGAAGTCCAGTAGTTTGAGAATGAGAATGACATGGTCCACCTTATCGAAGGCCTTCTTGAAGTCAGTAAAAATCACATCTACTTGTTCAGAGGTAACCAAGGCGTCATGAATATATTCCGAGTAGGGGAGAAGATTTGTTAATACTGATTTGTTCTTTGAAAAGCCGTGTTGTTGTGGAATAATATAACACTTTGAATGACCTTTTAGGGATTTGCATATAATCTATTCAAACATTTTAGCGAAAATGGAGAGCTTAGAGATTGGCCTGTAATTATTTATTATATTTTTGGAACCGGTTTTAAATATTGGTGTAACTAGTGCATGTTTCCACACCACTGGAAACGTTCCACTTGATATAGCCTTATTGAAGAGTAGATAAAGTGGCTTAAGCAAACTGGGACTGTTTTTAATAAAAATCGGTGGAATGAGATCAGGGCCCGCACCCTTTTTGGTATTAACCTGTTGTATACCTTCCTCAATTTGGCAGACACTTATACAAGTTAATATAAATGTTTCAAATAGAAGCTTAGTAGCGATAGCAGGATCTACTTTTAAACTAATTCCTTTTTTAAAAACATAACTAAAGAACTCATTAAACAAATTACAAATTGTTTTAGGATCACTAGAGGACCGATTTTCAAATGTCATAGATGATGGAATTCCGGATTTAGCTTTTTTAAATGAAACATATTTCCAAAAGCATTTTATGTCAGTGGCAAGACCTTGCTCGGTTAATACAATCCAGGCATTGTAATCTTCTTTCATGCAGTATTTTAGTCTACGCCTAAGAATAGAATAAGAATTATAATCAGAAATAGCTGAGTATTTTTTCCGTTTAGAGTGAAATTTTGTTTTTTCTTTAAAAATTTTTATTGTTGAGGGACGAAACCAAGCAGGAAATTTGGATTTTTGTATTGTTTTGGTAGTGTTGTGTTATCAATTACACATGTTAAGAATAGTTTTATTTATTAAATTACAATTTGCGACTGGTCTCTTCGAGGAGCTAAACTCGACTACTTTTACCGTCGAACATACAATCCCAATACCAAATAATACAGGTACTCGGGGTTGTTATTGTATGTGTATGTAGTTACAACAATCCTTCGCCCTTATAGAAAAATATATATATGTATGACAAATTTTGGAATGTACATATATATTTTTTTTATTTTTTTATAATTAAATATGCAATAACTGGTACGTTGGAAAATCAGCATACTTAAAAGTTAATACTTATATGATTAGAAATATGATATAAAGTTAAAATAGAAAATAAGATACATGAAATAAACAGATTCACTATTACATCAAATAAAATGTGTATGTTATCTTATATTATATTTGTAAATTATTACTAACTAGTTTAATACCTTTTAGGAAAATCTTATTGTTAAACATATGTAATTAAATATATTATCTAGAACACATTATATTTCACATTAACGAGGTTTATAAAATCCTGACGTCAAATAATTTGTGATTTGTTTATTTTTATTTTTTCATGGAAATGAAGTATAGATGTACCAATACGAAACATTGATAAATAGGGGAATATAATGGAATTTTAATGATTTTTCTGTTTAATTGTATGTGCTTTCCTAAATTCAGACTATTTTTCGATTTCCTTACTACTGAGAGGCTTACTGCAGAGGCTTAACCAAAATACAACATTTGGTCACTTTATGGTTTCTAGTAACCGTCCGTTTATTTTCTTCGAACATCTAATTTTTATCTTCTCTAAAATCAAGGAATTGTCACTTATTTCGTGACGAATTTCTTATCCCAACTTTGGCAATATAAGGAATCTCTGACGAATGCCGCATTATATACCCTTGTCGATCTAGTCATAAAATTGTTTTAGACGATTGCAGTGAGTTTTATAATGTTTATTGCCTTTTAGAATTGTAAAATTTACTTCAGAGTCTTCAGAGATAATTTCATAAGGTCCTATCCATTTCGGACTAAGCTTGGCGCTTCTTCCACGCCTTACAGTTTCGTCATTCAGTAAAACTTTATCACCTACTTTAAATATTGCTGTATTGAGATTTTTGTCATGTTGTTGCTTGGATGTATTTTTATGCTTTATAATATTATTTTTCGCTAACTGTCTACTTCGTTGCAGTTTTAATTTTAAGTCCGCAACATAATCATCGTATGAATAGGTAATTTCTGGCTCACTTACTATAGGTAAGGGTAAATTAGGCGACACGCCAAAACAAGTTCATGTGGTGTAAAGTTTGTTGAAGTATGAGGAGTGGTATTATAGGCAAAAACATGGAAATGAATTAAAGAATCCCAATTAGTTTGATCATTACTTATGAAATTGCGTAAAAATTCACCTAAAGTTTTGTGGCTTCTCTCAAGTGCGCCGTTTGACTGCGGATGAAAAGCCGTTGTTTGTAGTTTCCTTATTTTAAATAACTTGCAAACATTCTTAAAAATCTCCGACAGAAAATTAGTACCCTGGTCCGTTACAATTTGCTCTGGTATTCCAAATTTGCAAATAATATTGCTAACTAGGGCATCTGCTACAGTGGCAGCGTCCGTATTTTGTAAGGGTACTGCTTCTATAAATTTTGTTAAATCGTCCATAAACGTTAAAATATACTTATTTCTTTTATCTGTTTCTGGTAATAGACCTACAATGTCCAAAAAGCATTTTTCCAGAAATTTTGAAGATGTTTGTGTTATTTGTAAAGGAGCTTTGGTTTTCCTACATGATTTATTGATTTGACATTGAGTACATAATTTAATGTAATCTGAAATATTTGCATGCATATTTGGCCATTTCTACATCATACTTATAAGTTTAAAAGTACGATCGACACCTTGATGTGCACCTAATATTGTGGCATGATATTCCGTAATTATTCGCTGTATTTGATCTTTTGTGAGAATAGTTTTTGCTGAGCCTATCCTTACTGTTATATTAGTATCTTTAAAAATATACCTAAACATGAACCTAACCATTGGCCATTTATTCTTCCTTATTAAGCCGAATCGATTTATTTTAATTTTATATATATTATTACTTACACAAATATTTTTTATTTTAATTATGTAAGAATATATATCAGGTAAATTAATTTTTGATAAATAAGTTTCGCTAGTAATCAAAGCAATGTAATTAAAATTACAATTTTTGTTGAAAGATATATCTCCTACGTTGTTTATTTCATTTTTCACGCTGTTAATTATGTTATGCTCATCATTAAAATATTTGATAACATTATTAGTTATGCTAAAATCCTTTGAGAATAATATTACAGGTGTATATTCTGTTGATATGTCTACGATATGTTCATTAGTTTCTATTATGCTATTGTTTATTATGATATTATTTGATTTATGTTTTTTAAAATCATCGTAACTATCGAATATTGTGTTTACACGAGTGACACCAGTTATATTAATATGGTTGAAACTATTAGTTAGTATTTTATTGTTAGCTTCTTCAAGTACTTCATTAGAATGCATATGTAAGGTATTTATGTTTTGTGATCTACTAAATTTGGTTGACTTGTTTACAATGGAAGGTTCGGTGAGTGTAGGGATCCGTGATAAACAATCTGCATTAGCTATTTGATTTTCCGGTCTATACAGTACATCGAAATCATAGCACTCTAATTTCAACCGCATTTTAGTTAATCTCAAACTTACGTCTGTGAATTTCTTATATCCTAATAATGGTTTGTGGTCTGTAATTACTGTAAATTTGTTTCCATATAGATACGGTCTAAAATGAGAAATTCCCCAGGTCAACCCAAGCATCTCCCTTTCGGTAGTGGAGTATGATTTCTCTGCGCTATTTAATGTTCTACTCGCATACGCTATTGGTAATTGGCCAGTATGCTTTTGACTTAAAATTGCGCCTATTCCATTTCCACTTGCGTCCACCGTTAATGTATAAGGCTTCTCAAGTTCAGGGTATTGTAATAGTGGAGACGACGTGAGTGTGGCCTTTAATGTATTAAAAGCCTTATCGCACACATCAGTCCACCGATACTTTACTTCCTTTTTTAGTAAACTGTTCATTGGAGCGGCGATCTTTGCAAAATCTTTTATAAATCTCCTATAATAGGAAGCTAACCCAAGGAATGATTTTAATTGTTTTGCATTGATCGGGGTTGGAAAACTATCTACAGCTACCGTTTTTGCTGGATTTGGTTTGATGCCTTTATCGGTAATAACGTGTCCTAGGTACACTACTTCTTTCCTCAAGAAATTGCATTTTTCTGGCTATAATTTTAAATTATATTTTCTAAGACGCTCAAATACAGATACTAATTTGTTATTATGGTCTTGTAAACTTTCGCCATAAACACAGATATCGTCCAAATAGACCCAACACTTTAACCCTACGAGTCCGCTAAGCGCTGTATTTATCAACCTCTGAAAACAGGCTGGTGATTCTTTTAGTCCCATGGGTGCCCGTTTAAACTGGAAATGCCCGTTAGTTGTGCTAAAAGCGGTAATCTCGCGGCTGCTTCATCAAGAGGAATTTGATAGAACCCATTACTCAAGTCAAGTGTTGTAAAATAATTTGTCTGTCCTAGTTGATCAAGTATCGTGCTAATACACGGAAGGGGGTAGGAGTCTCCCTGGCATTTACTATTTACGTTTCTATAATCTATTACAACTCTATATCTAGATTCACCGTTTGGTCCTGGGCGCTTAGACACGATAATAATTGGAGAATTCCAAGGACTGCAACTATTTTCGATGATTCCGTCTTCTAACATTTGTTGTGTCTGTTCTCTGATTATATCTAATTGCTTATACGGTAATCTATATTGCTTTGTGTTAACCGGTACTGTGTTTGTTTGTAAATAAATTTTCTGAGTAATAGCATCTGTGCAAGTTAATTTGTCCGTTTCTAGGAAAAATATATCGCTATATCCTTCACAAATATCAATAATACGTCCACTCTCTTCTGAATTTAAGTGATTTAAATCAAGCGAATTTATTACTTTCGCTATACGGTTACCATTTACTTCCGATTTGCTGATATGAAATGCATTTACAGTCATTATAGATTTATGATCCATAGGCTCGATTGTAACCTTTGGAATGTCAATTATCATGTCATTTTCTGAAATGTTTAAGATACTTATAATGCATTTTCCATTTTTATTCTTTGTAAAGCATGAACTTATATACAAATCCGAATTTATTGTGTGTGACCTACAAATGCCCTCCGTATCCGAGTTACTATTTAAACATTTAGCGTTAGCGATGTATTCACTGCGTGCTGGTATACAGATTTTATTTTCTCCCGACGTATCATTAGTATTTGTAATTGAACTGTTTTTAGTTTCAATGGGACTATAATTATTGTTATTTACAGAACTTTTGTCTGTGCTTAAAGAAAGCTCAATATTATGGACATCTTCATTTGTCGTTGGTTTGAAAAATATTTTTATGCCGTTAATAGTGATATTTATAGTACTGATTACGCAATTGTATTTTAAAAGAAAGTCCATGCCCAAAATTGCATCGTTAGTTAGAGAGTCCGCAATCCTAAAGATTGGTTGGAAACAGCACGCCATGCCGATCTATCCTGAGCTAATCCCTTCATCTCCCTATAGCTATTCATCTCAACGTCTTCAACTATCTGACTCACATACTCCAATCTAGGCCTACCTACCCCTCTCTTTCCCTCCACTCTACCTTCTATGATCAATTGCATAATCCCCCCATGCCTAAGAATATGCCCTACTAATCTGTCTCTCCTACGCTGTAACACTCTCCAGATACTTCTCTTCTCCCCTACTAAGTCTAGTACAGCTTCATTTGTTACTTTATCTTCCCAACCAATCCTCATCATCCTCCTATAGCACCACATTTCAAGTGCTTCTAATCTACGCTTCTCTTCCTTTCCTATAGTCCACGCCTCACACCCGTACAGTGCTACACTCCAAACATATACCTTCAGTAATCTTTTTCTAATACCCAAGTCAATATTTGATCTTAAAATCTGTTCTTTTTCTACGAATGCCTTCCTACCCTGTGCTATCCTACACTTTATATCTACCTTGCTTCGATTATCTTTTGTGATTCTACTGCCTAAATAACAAAAATCTGACACTTCTTCGATTCTATTATCTCCTATTGTGATCCTCATTTTTCTACTGCATTCCTTTTTGTCACACCTCATCACTTTAGTTTTACCTATATTTATTTTCATGTTAAAATCCCTAGTCAATACTGCCTGCATACCATTCAATACCCTTTCTAATTTCTTTTCGCTTTCTTCCAATATAGCTATATCGTCGGCGAATCTCAGCATATATATTTCCTCTCCCTGTACATTCACACCTACACTATACTCTTCTTTTACTTTGTTTATTGCATCTTCTATATATAGATTAAATAATAACGGTGAGAGTGTACATCCCTGCCGAACTCCCTTCCCTATTTTTGCTACCTCTTCTTCGTATATTTTTGCATCGTATCTGGAATCTATTGTATAAGGTAGTACATGAAATTTATGGGATACATAATCACTATCAGTTAATTTCAAGCTTATCATGCATGTTCCTAAAGATTCTAATTTGCCACAAATACCTGTCATGGTTAATTTTTCATCATCTAATTTTGCTTCTGATTTTAGGATGTTTGATTTTATAATAGAACATTCCGCGCCAGTATCAATTAAAAATGTTACACTTTTATTTTTCCGTACGTTGGTATCTAATCTAATGAAAGGAAGAATACTATCTTTGTTTTGGGAATTGCAGTGAATATTTATTAATGAAGTAGCCCTCTTACTAGTTACAGCTGAGATTCCGCAGTGGCCTGTTCTGTGGAATCTGTACATCGTTTCCCGAAGTACTGCGATTCTGATTACTATTTGAATGTGTATTGGTAGTGCGATTTAGATATTCATTGATGTAAATGGGATCTGTGTTGGTAATTTGAGTTGGCATGGTTAATTTGGTTAACAAATCTACCATCATTCTGCGACAATTGATGTATAGAATTTTGACGATTGTTATTATATATAACTCGTTGGCTTGTACTTGGTTGATTTCTAACCCCGCTATATGAATTATTGTTAGTGAAACGATTAAAATCTTGCCTGTTAGTATTATTATATCCACTGCTACTATTATTGTTTTGATGGAAATATCTGTTATTGTTGTTAAAATTAGGACGGAAACTATGTTGTCTGCTGTTATTATCATAATATCCATTGTTATTTCTGTTATCTTGGATAATTCGATTGTTATTATTATTGAACTTTGACGGAAGGTTATTATGTGGTGTCTGATATCTAAATTGATTATTTGCGTAATTTGATTGTCCTTGAAAATTATTTGAGCAGGTTTGATATTGCGACATTTCTAATTTAATTTGCCTACAAATTGAAATATTATGTCCTGGTATTCTACAGAATGTACAAAAGTTACTGTTATTATTTGGATGATAACAACTTTCATTTCGGCTGGATTGTGATGAGTTTGGGTTCGAATTATTTCTAAAAAAACAAGAATTTGAATTGTGGTTCGTTTTACCACAATGTATGCATTGATTTACATAGTGCGTAATACTACGATGTAGTTCCTGTGATTTTATAATTTTTTCTTCTTTTACTGCTAAAGCATAGGCGTCATCTAATGAATTCGGGTTTTGCAAACGTACGTTAGTTTGTAGCTCTAACCGTAATCCTAAAATAAAAATGCTTAGTGCTTGCGCGTATAAATTATTATTGTATGTTTTTAAATATTCTTCGGACTCGTTTCTTTCCGCAGTAATATTAATTAGTTTAAACAACGAATTTTCTAATCGACAAAAATAATCATGTACGTTTTCGTTGTGATTTTGCTTGCAAGATGAAAATTGGATATTACACTCTGCATGCGAAAGCGATTCACCGTAAAATCTATCTAAAAATGTTTTTAATTCATCAAATGTTTTGAAATCGCGATGTTGTATTTTAGTTTCTGCTTTTCCGCTTAATTTCAAAATAATTGCATGCAGCGTCGCAATTTTCTGCGTACCTTCCACAAGCGAAAGAATTCGTTCGCAATTTTTAATAAAACACATATAATTATCAGATTTGTCACCGCTGAATGGTTTTAAATAATCTAATAGTGTTTTTAAAGAATGAGATGGGTTTTGGTTTTTATTTTGGCTACTACCGGCTGGAGTACTCATTGTATTTGATTGTGTTTTACTAATAGCTGATTTTGTTTTGGACCTCAAACTATAGTTGTACATTAGCTAATCACAAATTATTTGTACGCATATACATTTATAATTAATTAGCTGTAACTTACATTAATGAATCCTTGTTTATGTTTCTTGTTGTAGTTCTGTTGATCGATGGGCCCCGGGTCTTCTATACTTGTTCTGCTCTCGTTATGTTCTCGTTCTGTTCTCGTTCTGTTCTCGTTATGTTCTCGTTCTGTTCTCGTTATGTTCTCGTTATGTTCTCGTTCTGTTCTCGTTCTGTTCTCGTTCTATGTGATGGTTATCTTCGTGATTATAAATTTTGTTTGTTTGTAATTTTCACTTTTATTGTATTTTATTTGTTTTATTTTTATTTGTTGATAGCTGATCGTCCACTTTTAGTAGAATTAGTTATTTGTGCAAGTATAGCCCCATAATCCTACGCCTTCGAAGAGACTGGAGTTTACCGCTGCCACCATTGTTGTGTTATCAATTACACATGTTAAGAATAGTTTTATTTATTAAATTACAATTTGCGACTGGTCTCTTCGAGGAGCTAAACCCGATTACTTTTACCGTCGAACATACAATCCCAATACCAAATAATACAGGTTACTCGGGGTTGTTATTGTATGTGTATGTAGTTACAACATATCCCTATGGTAACTTTTCTGACACCTCTTGCTGAAAACTCTTCAAGTCAAAAGGATCGAAAGGCCGTGCTTTCGCAGTCCCGAACATGCGTACTGAACATCGGATTCAAGCCAGCATTTGCCCTTTTGCTTTACGCGAGGTTTCTGTCCTCGCTGAGCTCGCCTTAGGAAACCTGTGTTATTCTTTGACAGATGTACCACCCCAGTCAAACTCCCCGCCTGGTAGTGTCCCCGAATCGGGTCACGCGGGAGCATATAACGATGCCTCGGAACTGTGCACGAGTCATCCCGAATTTCGGCTTAATGCGAACGCACTAACCCAAGATCACTGGGCTAATTGGCCTAGGGTTTCGGAACTCACCTGTGGGGCACTCTCTCCACAGGTGGTCCTCTATTTCTGCAAGGTGCGTCGTAGTCTACGAATTGGTGGAATATTTCTATGGAACTACGATGCGCCATCATCGAGATGGTATGAAGATGATGGCGCGCTCGAATATCTAGCTCCGCCAAAGCTAGTCGAGTTTCCTTGGGCATTGCCCCTCGCGTGCCTACTACTATCAGTAGGACTTGTCCAGCTATCGCTCCATACAACCGCTTGACTTCAGGTAGTAGTTAGCTATATTTTTTGAGCTTTTCGGTTCGTCCCCGAGCAAGGTAGTCCCCATCCTCGTGGCGGACTGTAATGTCGACCACAAAGACCCTTTCCTGGTACTCTACTACCACGTCAGGTCGGAGGTTCCTGCCCGAAGGCGCCGTGATAGGCGGCTCCTTCGTTACTACTACCTGTTTGTCTCTCATTGTTTCCAACATAACGAAATCCCTGATATCGTGATGTCGGCGGATCCTACTGGCTTTTGTATAAGTGCACTAGCCAAGAATGTGACCCAGTGTCTCAAGCTGGGTGGTGCACTTGCGACACCTAAGATCCGTTTGTGGCGTAGCTCTGTTTAATGCCACTCGAGTGGGGGCTGTGTTTGTTCGCATCTTTAGTGCGGTAATTTTTCTGCATGGCTTTAGGAGCGATTCGTTGTATAGTCATGCATTGGCAATTTTGTCACCAGCGACAGACTGAAGTGACTTGCCTTGCGAACCTAGTGCTGCCCACTCTTCGAGCTCTCTTTTCTTGACTTTCCTCTTAAAGGCGTCGACTTCCTTAGCGGTGAGGGGCCAATATAAACAAGCGGAGTTTGCCAGTCGCTTGAGACGGTTTACCAAGCCGTTTCCCTCCGCGAGAGCTCGACTTACCGCATCTTCGCTCTTTAAGAATTTTATACCGGTCTTCAAGCTGGCCGCACGTGCTACGATTTCCAGCTTGGGAAAGCCTAGTCCGCCGTCACGCTTGCCACAGTAAATTAATCCATTTGCAGTTGATTGTGGCAAGTGGTAAATGTCTTTGATCACTACCCGTAGCTCTTGGTCTAGTTGCCTGAGTAGCATGCTTGACGGAACTGCCGTCGCCAGCTGGTACAGGTAGTGTGGGACTAGGTAAGTGGAGATCAGGGATACCTTCTGGTGCGGCTTTATTGCTAGTTTCTTTGTTCTTTGTAAAGTGTCAGATATTTGTTTTTGTAGCCCTTCTATTTATAGACCTCCCCAAGGTGAGATCCTCGCACCGAGGTATACTATTTCAGTACTAGCATCCGCGGATGCTATACTGTCTCCACTTGATGTTAGTTTCAGCCCGTGATCTGCTAGATACCAAGAGTCTCTAGTGGTTGTTATACGGAACGCGGAACACTTTGGAACGGAGAGTTGCATACCTAACCCTGATAGGTATCGTTCCGTATAATCCAGCAGATATTGCGCCTGTGGTACTGTGTCCGATGTCAAAATCAAATCGTCGGCAAAGGCTAAACATGAGACGGCCGTGTTTCCGTCTGTAGTATATCCGGGCTGTTGCTCAAGCACTAATAGCAGTGGCTCCATTACTGCATTAAATATGAATGGGGATAGGGGGTCAACCTGCTTAACCCCCCGCTTGAGCTTGATCTTGATCGGTTCCTCTTTCGTCTTAATTTTTGTATACACATCCTTATAGCTGTCCTCCACGAGTTGTACCACTAACTCTGGAAGACCAAGTCTACGCAGTGCGACACCAATCGCCTGATGGGGGATGGTGTCGAAGGCCTTGCTGATGTCCAGCACCACTGCGAACCAGCCCGACATTGCCCTTCGAGTGCCGCAGCAACTCGTTTAGGATGTGTATATTGTTGAAGCATCTCGACTCGGTGGTGAAACCTTTCTGTCGGGAGCTGAATCGAATGCACTTGCGGAGCTTCTGGTCAAATATTCCCCAATATATCCGACTCAGAAGGGAGGAGATAGTGATTGGCCTATAATTTTCTGCCTTAGCAGTATCCTTCCCCTCCTTAGGAATTAATGTGGTTCGATTCTCTCTCCACCTCGTGGGCTGCGTCCCACTTGCCACTATATAGTTAAAGAGGAGGTGGAGAATTTAAATTGTGGCCCAATGGCTGAGGTGCCATCTTTCCAGTCCATCGGGCCCTTTCGCAGTGTTGGCTTTTGTGTTGGCGACCCTGGCCTTAATCTCTTGAACGGAGAATGGTGTAAGGACCAGGGCAAGATCCTTGAGCGGTAGAGGCGGATTCTCTTCGCCCGCTTCGCCAAACACAGGAGTCTGTATCTTCGGCATGGTGCCCCATAAGGAGTCATATAGCTCCTTGATGTCGACTGTAGAGATTGTGGCTTCAGATTCCTCTATCCAGTCGACACCCTCTCGGACAGCCTTAGCAACCCGAGCTGGGTTCTTCTTAAAAATTTCTTGGGTCCGTGCATAGACGTATTGCCGGCGAGCACGCTTGCTACGACCCTTATTTCTTTCCGGTGCCTTTTGCTTCTTCTCTCCTTGGTCCCTAGCTATGTGGCTTATGAGTAATAAATGTCATCAACATGGTACGGTGGCACCTTATCGTCCCAGTCGCCCACATGTTGGAGAGCGCACCTCAGTAGCTGCATTACTGGCAGCGAGGTCTCGGGGTAAGCCTTATTTGTGGGTAGCTGGTGAGACAGAGCAGTCTCTATCAACCCTTCTCTCCAGCCAGCATCTTCTGGAGATATGATCTCACTGGTGGCGTCTTGTATATTTATTTCGATTTGGGGGAACGGGACTCGTTCAATAAAGACTTCGGCTTTGAGAGCTGTGTTCCTCCCCGTAGGAGACTCAGGTTCCTCCTACCGGGGAACTTCGTCGTCGGACTCGAGTTGGAGGTGGAGGCTTTGGCCCCGTGCACTTGGGCCTGTGGCAATCGCCGGCATGCCTTGAGCGGAAGGATTTTTGGCAGTTCGTGCACGTAAATTCTAAGATTCGCTCTTTATGGTATTCGGTGGCATGCCTGATCTCGCCTTTGATCCCGATAGCCACTACGTTCGCCCGTCCAGAATTGAGACAGACGTAACACGCCCTCTGAACAAAGGGAAGATGGACTACGAATTTTAGTGGCTCGCCAGGGTCATCATCAATGGTCCCGTGGAGCCGCCCGTCTTGGGTCAGCTCACCACGTGCGACGGGACCTGCCGCATCATCGTCCGAGGTTTTTCTATAAATTGTATCCGTTTAGTTTTTTTTATGTTAATTGTGTTGTTTTGCTCTCACCATACTAACCAGACCGGGCTCCAGTCATGGTGTCTTTGTGTATGTATACCCTATCAGTTCGGCCTAGTGCTGAGATGAGCTGATCCGGGGAGAATCTGTACAGGTTCCTATATGAGTCCAGTAGGCTGAATAAATGGCGCCGCCACGTAAAGGCCCCTCCTCCGGCCTTGGTTAGCAAGAGGCTTTGACTTGCGCATTATCTGACCCTGCGTCTTAGTGTAAGTGTGGGTCTACACACCGCTTGGACAACCCAGTGGAAGATGCTGGGTTGTGAAGCACCTATTGTCCCTTAAGAGGCTGTGTATTACGTGGCAGAGGAGTCCTCAGAGACTATGTATTCCGCGTAAACCCCCTCTGCATTTCAGTCTGCCAGTGTCGAAGACACAAGGGCGCGTGCCACTTTCGTGACCGCTCCCCTATCCAGCGGGTTCAGCCGTTCATCATTATAAAACTTCGCCGACCGCAGTGACACACCGATGGTCGTGCGAGACTCCTGTGAGGCGAGAGGCCTCTTGTCCGTGACACTTAAACAGAATTATCCCCAGTTCGGTCCATTACTGGTTGGGGAGCCACCGAGGTGGTCTTGACGACCACACAGTTCTTATGAAGTGAGGTGCCCCTGGTGGCCTTCAGGAGGGTCTTGCGGTCCCTCCGTTAATGACGTTACCAAACCGTCATCGCATTGAATGTCACCCAATTTAGCCATGAGCCTAGCAACGCCATAGTCAGTCGGTGTAAAGTTCGTTTCCGTACACCGAGCTCCCCGAGCCCGGTTATGGACGTTTTGCTCCAGACGCCTCTCCAGCTTATTGTACAAGTGGCGTACTCTGCTGGTTGCATATCCGTGATTCCTCTTGACACAAAATCTGCGCTAAGTACCTGCAACATGTCAGCCGTCGTGAGGTACTTGTTGACTTTGCGAAGGTGAGCATGATCCAAACTCGAGACCGGCTTGAGTGTCGACTATCACGACCCTGGTGCCCTGGGTCGCGACTATGTCCGGCTTCCTCATCCCAACTTCGGTCTGGAATTGCTTCTCGACCGTGACCAACCATCCCACGTTCCTCATCTCGCCCGCTAACACTTTGACCATGGCATCATGCCGGAGCACGCGACCTCCGTGCGTCCGGTGACACCCTTGAACGACGTGTGTCGTGGTCTCGGGGAATCCACACCCTGCGCGGCATAATTGTTCACGTGCTTTCTGCTTGCGACGTCCGCTGAACGTACGCATGCGACTTGGCAGCGCATTGATATGCACTTGGTGGTAGTGTACGAAATCTTTACTCAGGATTGCTGAATGGGCAGTGCCCATCCAGTACGTGCTTAAGTCTGATTTGCAAGATTCCCTCAGTGCACGTCCGTCATTGCTTTCGTACAGCATATCGCGTATTTTAACAAGTTGTGTTTCAGCGGGCAGCGGTGTCGCAGGCATCTCAATGCGAGGCGCGGCACAGAATTGACGGAGCTATCTCTCCATATACGCAGATGCCGCGTAAGAGCGCACAGATGCAAGGGTAGACTCTTTGAGCTTAATTAGTCTGTTTAACCGCGAAGCCAACCGCGAACCGCAGCGCGTATTGAAATGTCGGCATTCCTTCCGAAGGCGACCACGACGAGGGCGCTGGGCATGCTGTGGGAGTGGGCTGGGGCCGCAAGCCTCACCTTCAACGCTGCGAAGACCCGTGCTCTCTTCTGCGGCATCCGTCCGGGACAGGAGAGGCCCACATTCACCATGGGTGGGCAACGTATCAGGTGCAGCGTTGAGCTGACATACCTGGGGGTTCTCCTGGACGACGGATTGCGGTGGGAGAGGCACATTGCAGCAGTGTCTAGCTAGGCGAAGATCGTCACCGCCCACCGGATCGCGCTCCACGCCTTCTGTGTAGCCGGCGACGGTGTGCCAAATTCGCACTGTGACTCTGGTGGCGCATTGTTCATTGCCTCGTCTTCGCCCTTAGGGCCCCTTCTGAAAACAGAGATTGACCCTCCACACAATAGGTGCATTTCCTTCTGTCGCGTCTATCATACTCGCCTCTGTATTTTGAACTTCTCTATTTTAGTTATAAAACGTCGAAGTTCCGTCCACCATGTCTCCTCCATTGCCAAGTCTGTCACGTCCTGCATGTTGCGCGGCCACTGTAAGCCTCGCTGCTGCATTCGCCGCGATGCCATTCGACGGCTCGAAGATGCCGCAGTCAAACAGGAAGTGTTCGGCGTCGTCCGTCCCCTCACCGCAGGCGCAGCGGCCATCGTAGCTGATGCGAAACCTCTGAAAGTACGCGTTTAACGTACCGTGCCCCGTCACCACCTGGACCGTCTGGTAATCCAGCCTCTGCTTCAACTTGGCCCGCGCCCGCAGCGTCGGGAGGAACGCCGCCGTATGCCGCCCAGTTGCGTCTGTACGCCAGCGCCTGTACCAACGCCCGGGCAGGTGTTGCCTCAGCTTGCTCTTTACCGTTGATCCTGGTATTTCGGTGAACTCTGGTACCAGGTCTGCTTCCAGTGCCGCCTCATTGGCTAACTCGCCCGCGCGCTCGTTGCCCCGTGTGCCCACGTGCGCACGAACCCACCGCCATGTGAGCTTCGTGGTTGCTGCTGCCCGCTGCGCCAATGTCCGGATGTCCATTTGCAGCGTTGTCGGTCGCCGCATCCACATCAGTGACTCCAATGCTGACCAACTGTCGGTCAGGATGGTACAGCTGTCGTAGGCGTAGTCCACGATGTATTGGAGTGCACCGCGGATACCCACCAGCTCGCTTTGAAACACGCTACACCACTCACCCAACCGAAGCTTTGCACTGAATCTTTCCTCTTCGCCGTTGTAAACGACGAATGCCGCGCCTGTTCCGTCTGCACTCTTGGAGCCACCGGGTTCAGTCGAACGCACAACGGCGGCCTGGAAGCCGCCGCGGCGAAGGATATACCGTGGGCGGCTGAACCGCCCCCCTACGACTGCTCCTGAAATCAAAGAAGGGGTGGCCGAAGCCAACTTACCTTCGAAGACGTGCACCTTCTCCTCTGCCATCGCTGCCTTCACCAGCAGCTCTTCCACTCTCGTCTGCGTGGCGGCGAGCATGCACTCCATCTTGTCAGCCTCCCCCTCCGCTTGGACGAGCATCCGGAACGCCGCATCCAGCCGCTCATGGACCCTCCTTCGGGTCTCTACGGTTATGGTTGCCGCGGTCGTCGGTACTAACGCTTTCACTTCTGCAACCACCTAGCTAGGCACACTCACGGACAAACAGAACAAACCAAAACACAACAGTATTGTCCACAATCTAAATTACTAAATAACTATTTCCCAGCCATTTGTTATTAATATAATAAAATGTAATAAAATTAAATAAAATAAAATAAAATAGAGTAAAGTGAAATAAATCAAAATAAAGTAAAATAAAATAAATCAAATCAAACTGAACCAAATCAAATTAAATTGAATCAAATCAAATCAAATTAAATCAAATCAAAAATGAAATGAAGTGAAATAAAATAAAATGGAATAAAATAAAACAAAATGAAATAAAATAAAATAAAACAACCCTATTGTGTTCCTGTCGGCAGTGCGACGAATATGGGTCTCCCTTCTGGTGGCGCTGCTTCATCGTGGTCACCGCCCACCGGATCGCGCTCCGCGCCTTCTGTGCAGCCGGCGACGGTGTGCCAAATTCGCACTGCGGCTCTGGATGCGAGTAGTGCTATTGCTCGCGGCAGCAGAGTGTTGCAGATTTAACTGCCCCATGACGAGTACAGCATCCGGTGCGTTGTTCTGTTGTGTGACGAGTCGTCTAGTAACCATAGTAGTCGATGGTGCTAGCGATCGCCTGGCGTATCTTCTTCAAGGACGGGCACTCCGATGCCCTCGGACCTGACCTGACCTGACCTGACCTGACCTTTTTTTTTTTTTGTGGGGAGCGTTGCCTGCGCTTTGAGAGCTGCCAGGAACAAGTGGCTCCCCGGATACACCTCCCAGTCCCGGTATCGTCGCTAGACATTCTTCAGGACTGGGGGCTCGTTGATTTCATGTCGTTTTTATTATGCTTTCAATGTGTATATATATGATGGTGCACAGAGGAAAAATATAAAACATATAAAAAATGTGCTGTAAAGTATAAACTATAAACTTATAAAATTATAAACTTATAAACCTATAAAATTATAAATGATCATAAATAATTTTAAAATAACAAATATAAATAATTTTAGATTATAATCATTGTAGATAAATTGTAAATAAATAAATAAATTGTAAATAAATTGTAAATAAATTGTAAATAAATAAAATAAAATAAATTGTAAATAAGTAGATATACATAAATTGTAAATAAGTAAAATGTAGGTACACTAAATAAAGGTACATAACAGTGAGTAAATAATTTAGTTTAGTACAGGTGTAAAATGGTTGTAAATAGTGAGTAAATGAGTATATATTTTATTCCCCTGCTCTTACCTTCCACCCATTATATTCAGATACCTCCGTTTCGCGGGTCAAGTCGGGTCTGTTTTTTCCACGGGTTTCGTGTTCGCTCTCCACTGCGCTGGCTGCTTCCTTTATGGCAGTAAAACTGCCCTCGCTGCTCTCTCGTCCTCCTCCTTCTTGGTTCCTACCGTCGCTGCGAACGCGTTTATGGCTTTCCAAAAGTTTTCAGAGGTCGTCATGGATGATCCGATCCTCCCCGGGTTTAATCGCTCTCGGCCAATCTGTCGTGTGAGGATCTCTCTCTGTTGTGACCATTTTTCACACCACAGCAGTGTCTGTTCGGCGTCGTCGTTTTCAGCCGCACAGTAGGTGCACGAATCGTCCTCCTTTTTTCCAATCCTATGCAAATAGGATCCGAAACTACCATGACCGGTTAAAAGCTGTGTAAGAAAATATCCACAGCTTCCATGTGATCTGGATATCCAATGTTCGATAGTTGGGACAAGTTTATGGGTCCATCTACCACTTTGGCTTGTGTCCCATCTTCTCTGCCAGGCCATCAAGGATCGATGACGTTCCTCTGCCCCTATCGTTTTTGTAGAAACAGCAGGTTCGCCCACCATTTCTTTTCGCCTTCTGTGTACTCTCCCTCGTTCATCGGCCAGAATGTCTACGGGTATGGTCCCTGCCAGGACCAATGCAGCATCCGCAGATACGGTACGGTATGCTCCAATGGTTCTGATAGCACACACCCTTTGTACTCTGATTAATAATTTTCTGTTACGGGCTACTGCGACACCCTCTGTCCAGACCGGAGTCGCGTATAGCAATTTTGATGTTACAACCGCATTATACAGCCGGCTTCTGACCCTTTGGTTAGCTTTTCCTTTATTATACATTAGTCTGCTGATTTTCCTTTCAGCAGAGGAAGCTGCACCGATGGTGTATTGTATGTGCTGCGAGAAATTTTTATTTCTCCCTACAACAACCCCTAGATATTTAATATGTGGGCTAGCCTTGATTATTGTGGTTCCCACTTTTAATTCAATCGGCCCAAGTCTTCTTTTAGTGGATAATAAGGTCGCCTGGGTTTTCCCCTCGGCTAGTTCGAGTCCCGTTCTGGACAACCATCTACAGACCTTTTCAACCGCTGCTTCCATAATTTCTCTCAGTGTGTCCTTCAATCGATGGCTCCCTACCATCGCAAGATCGTCTGCGAATCCAATCAAGGTGACCCCTTTCGGGAGGTCTAGGTTGAGGACCCCATCGTAAACCATATTCCACAGGAGTGGACCTAGAATGGACCCCTGCGGAACCCCTTCCGTGACCTGATACCTTCTATTTTGGCCTTTTAGCTCGTATTCGAGCCAGCGGTCATCTAGATAATTGTGGATTATCTTATATAAGTAATCTGGAACTCTCCTACTTTCGAGCTCTTTAATAATGGCCGCCCACGGTAAGGTATTAAAGGCATTTTTAATATCAATTGTGACAAGCACGCAGTGTTGTCTATATTTATTTAGGCCAGTATTGGCCTCTCCGGCGCGGTTCATGACCTTCTGGATTGCATCGATCGTACTCCTATTTTTTACAAAACCAAACTGATTATGTGAAAGTTGGCAGTAGCTATTTAATCTTCCATATATTATTTTCTCCAGCAATTTGCCCAGACCGTCTAACAAACAGATGGGTCGATATGATGAGGGCAGATCGATCGGCTTTCCTGCCTTCTGGATAAGGACCACCCTGGCAGTCTTCCATCTCTTTGGGAAGATCCCTTCTATGAGACAGCTGCGGAGTACCGCTTTGACTATTGTAGGGTTCGCCTTGATAGCCTCTCTGATGGCCGCGTTGGGGATCTGGTCTAGTCCCGGGGCCTTCCCTCTTTGCAGTTTCCTCCTAGCGGTGTCGAGCTCCTCATCGGTGATGTTTGGGATGTCGACCTCCGGCGTGTGCGGTACTGTCGGCCTGCTTAATAATCTTGCTCTAGGGAAGAGCGATTCTAAAACTTTTTCAACACCTCCTTGTACTGCGATTGCGGGAGGTATTGTCTGTTGGCGAATTTTATCCCTGACTATTCGAAATGGAAGGCCCCAGGGGTCGGCTTCAATGGAGTCGCAGAGTTTTCTCCACCCCTCCTCTTTGCTTTTGATGATCTCTCTGCGAAGAGTTTTTTGTGACAGTGCTGCAGCCAACTTATTTGCTTCGTCCATTTCACTCCCTCTGGTTCTGATGTTCGCTTTTCCTCTTTGGAGTTTCCTCCTCGCTGCGTTATTTTCTCTCCACAGTTGGCGGATCCTCTCATTCCACCAGTAGACTGGTTTCTTGGTGGCATTTGGTGGTTTACATTTCTGCATACTCCTGTGGCAGGCATTTATCATTTCTTTCATTAACCCTTCAACAAATTCATTGGACGAAGCTCCTAACGGTTCCGCCATGGAAAAGGATTCCTTAAAAATTTCGGGTTTCAAGCTATCCTCCCTCCATTTCCTGCCTTTCTTTGTTCTTCTTATGATTTGGTCGCAATTTCTTCGATTCATCGCAAATTCCTTCATCGCAAATCTTATGTAGCGACGGTCACTGCCTGAGTCTTCGTTCTGTAGCACGATCCAATTTTCAACTTCGTCGCAGCAGTTTGAGAAGGTAATGTCGATAACCGACTCTCTGCTGCCTTGACTGAAAGTTGATACGGTGCCACGGTTTTCGACCATCAGGTACAGGCTGGCCATTGCTCTTTCGAGAAGCCTTCCCCTTCCATCCGTAGTGCTACTCCCCCAGGAGACAGCTTTGGCGTTAAAGTCGCCTGTGACTACTATGCGGCCTGACCTGCATCTAATGCTACTGCTCAGCCTCGTGAGAAAGTTTTCGAAATCAGCTGCTCCCCTGTTTGGGGAACAGTAGCAACTGTAGAAGAAAGTATTGTTTATTTTGGCCCACACGAAGTCCTCCTGTGAATCGTCGTCTATCTTCGAGGAGGTCCATCCGATTTCCTACGATGCCTATTGCAGCTTTCTGGGATCTATCCCTTATCCACAGGACCCATCTTATCTTTTTTGGGACTTCGGTTGCCAGTGCTACTGTAATATAGTCCTCTTGCACTTTAATTTGCAGCATGTCTATCGCTCTCCGGCTGTTGTTCAGGTTTATTTGGATAATCTGTGTTCCCGCCTGTCGATGTATATTTGGGGTGTGGTTTATCATTATCTAGAGACCTTCCCACCTTTTTTCCTCATCTCTTCTATCATCCTCTTATATGTTTCACAGCTCATATTTTCTGCTCTATGTCCAATTTTGTTGCACATATAGCATTTGCTTTCACTATTGCAGTCGCGTATAATGTGCCCTGGGGCACCACAGTTTCTACACACCTCTTCTTTAGGGCCTTTGCACTCGAAGGCTCTGTGTCCTGGCCTTTGGCATCTATAGCACCTGGGCGGCTTTACTACATCTTTTATCCTCCATCTATTCCATCCCTGGATAATTCTCCGTTTGTTTATAAAATAACGGGCCGTGGCCTCATTCGTTGTCACGAAGGCAATCTTTGTTGCCCTAGTTTCAGCTCCGTTTGGGATAACTATTTTCTCTTTCCCGTCTAGTTCTGGTTTCCCGGCGATTGCCAGTTCGGCTGCCATTGTATCCCTAATTTCTGCGGTTGATGTCTCCGTGTCCATATCTAGTATAATAAATGTACAACTTTTAGCTTTATCTTGCAAGTCTGCTATCTCTGCCATTTTATTAGATAGCCTTTCCTTAAAAGCGAGGCTTTCCGCTTCTTTCGCGTTGAAAGCGAGCTGTATATTACCGTCCTTTGTTGTGGAGATCTTGCGAATAGTGACCCCTTCCGTTTCCACTTTTGCTTTCATCTCTGTTATTACTTGTGCATAGGTCTTGCCTGTCTTAGGTTTGAGTATTACAGAATTTGCAGAGTTCCGTTTATTTCTCCATATATTCTGGTCGGTGTTTTTGTTATTTTCTTTTTTATCTCGTCTGCTTCCCTTTAGGAGAATGTGAGGCCCATTCTTCCTAAACACGTATTCGAGGTATTTCCTCCATGTGTGGACCTTGCAGGTGTAGTTTACAATGCATTGTACTTCGGTCTTTCCTATTTCGCTCACCATTTTCCTTATTCCCTCTAGGATATTCCATTGGGGATGGTCCTGGTGTTCCTGCTGTTCCTCATTGTGGGTCGCCACCACATATAAAAGTCTTTCCCTCACTACTGTGTCACCTTCATTTCCTAGGTTCAGAGAGTTTCTACTTATGCTACTAAGGAAGTTTCCTGGTTTAAGTCTTCCTTCCTCGATTGCCTTTACCATTTGTGGGTGGTCGAGCTCCATGGTCGTTCTTGTTTGCGTGTCCATTTTGCAGTCCTCTCCTACGATCCGGATTATCACCTCATCGGGGTTTAAGGCGCCCTTCATGAAGGAGGTTTTCTTAAAGACCTCCTCCGGCCATCTAGTTTTCATCACCGTGTTCAGTGCCTTTCCGTCAGGCCCTTCCAACGTCTCCTCAATCTTATCTATTTGGATTTGTTTGTCCACCGCCTTAGAGGCAGTTTGCGTCTCGCTGTCAATGCCTGCGCGTTTCGTTTCTGCGTTCTCTTCTATTTTTTCCTCCCTGGTCTTCAGCTTCTCGAGCAAGTTATCTACCAGTGGTATTTTGCCGTCTTCTTGGATTCTGCCTACGTACGTGTTAATCAAGAGGGACACTTCCTTTATCTCCCTTTTGGTATTGGGGTTGTTGTCGACCAGTTTTGCCAATTTCTTTGTCTGTATGACAATTTTTTTCATCAGGTTTGAGAGGGATTTATATTCCTCTCCCAGACCACCGTTTTCTAATTTCGGCTCTTTGTCCTTCATGGTTTCAGTACGCCTGCGTTTTGCTTCCCTCTGAACTTCTTCGGGTGAACTTAAGATGATTGTAGCTTCCCGTGAGAGTGCCGGTACGGTTTCTTCCACCGTTTTTGGTATATCTTCCCTTTGTGTGAGCTGGGGGGGTGATCTGTTAACCCCTCCCCTTCTTTCGAAAGGATTTGCTTTAGAGCTTCCTGCCTGTCTCAGCTCCTGGAGGTCATTCTGCGTGTCCTCTTTATCCTTCCTTTATCTTCCTTTATCCTTTATCCTTATCCTCATCTCACTCTCTTTCCTTTTCCACTCCATCTCCTTCTCCTCTTCATTTGTAAATTTATTCATATGAATCCCATGAGTACAAGGGTATAAACGGTCCACCCGGGCAGAGCCCTGTTTTACCCGGGTAAGGCTACTTACAACCGGAGGTCGCCCGGTATCCGGAGGTCTCCTTAGAGGTTGTTTTTAGAGGTTTCCTCCTCTAGCCCCGGGCGGCTAAGCCAAGAGCTCTGCTATCCAGGCTGTCAGCTAAAACATGACCAGCCAACAGCCCAGTTAGCAGTATAAGAGCGGGTGTCCCGCTTTGGGATTTCCCGCTGGCACCGTGAGACCCCATATAGTACCCTTAGCCACGACGCTAC